>BHFT01049801.1:0-12514 GCA_004320025.1 Laticauda laticaudata | reverse complement strand
GCGGAGGTTTGTAATCAGGGTTTTCCTTCCCCTAGACGGGCTACCTTACAAGGTTGACGAGCCCCGTCTGCCCAAAGAAAACTTAAAAAAACATATACATGTATAATGTATATATACATATATAGATATGTCTACCCTATTTCCCTGAAAATAAGATCTGGTCTTATATTTTGGGGGGCTCCAAAATAAGCATTAGGGCTTATTTTGGGGGATACACAATTTCAGGGTGATCAGCTTGGCCTGGCGCCCCACCCCGGTGTGCACAAAAAAGGCGAGAACATGGGGGCTGGCGTTGTCCGGCAGCAGCTGCAGCCTGCCAGCCCCTTAGTCAGTGCATTCTGGGGCTGCATAGCTTGTGCAGTACAGGTGAGTTGATTACCTGTCCAAGCAGCAGATGGCGGCAGAGGGTGGGGAAAAAGCATGCAATCTGGACACACCGCACAAGCTGAAGACAAACCATAAGATGGTGGGACAGAGCGGGCAGCTGGCCTTGGGAGGCTCATCTTCATGACTCTTGGCTTGCCTGCAGTCTGAATTGAGTGTTGGGATTGTCTGCCTTTTGGGGGGTAGGGCTTATATTAGGACTATACTTCTAAAAAACAGGCTAGGGCTTATTTTTGGGGAAACACGGTGTAGGCGTAGGTGTATATATGTATGTATGTAAGTATGTATATGTATATATGTATGCATGTATATATATATGTGTGTGTGTGTGTATATACTCAGTTGTGCTCATAAGTTTACATACTCAGGCAGAATTTATGATTTCTTGGCCATTTTTCAGAGAATATGAATGATAACATAAAAACTTTTCTTTCACTCATAGTTTGTGTATGGCTGAAGCTATTTATTATCAATCAAGTTTACTCTTTTTAAATCATAATGACAACTACCCAAATGACCCTGATCAAAGGTTTACATACCCTGGTAATTTTGGCCTGATAACATGCACACAGGTTGGAACAAAGGGGTTTGAATGGCTATTAAAGGTAACCATCCTCACCTATGATCTGTTTGCTTATAATTAGTGTATGTGTATAAAAGGTCAATGAGTTCTTGGACTCCTGACAGACCCTTGCATCTTTCATCCAGTGCTGCACGGACATTTCTGACTTCTGAGTCATGGGGAAAGCAAAAGAATTGTCAAAGGATTTACAGGAAAAGTTCATTGAATTGTATAAAACAGGAAAGGGATATCAAAAGGAATTGAGAATGTCAATCATCAGTGTTCAAACACTAATCAAGAAGTGGAAAATGAGGGGTTCTGTTGAAATCAAACTACAGTCAGGTAGACTAACTAAAATTTCAGCCACAACTGCCAGGAAAATTGTTCCGGAATTTGGTCAGAATTTATGGCAAGATGAATTCAGTATGTTATCAAGATACTGGAGGAAAATTTGCATTCATCAGTCCAGAAGCTGCACATGGGACATACTTGGACATTCCAACATGACAATGATCCTAAACACAAGACCAAGTCGACCTGTCATTGGCTACAGCAGAATAAAGTGAAGGTTCTGGAGTGGCCATATCTCAGTCTCCTGACCTCAATATCATTGAGCCACTTTGGGGAGATCTCAAACTTGCAATTCATACAAGATAGCCCAAGAACTGGAGGCTTTTTGCCAGGAAGAATGGGCAGCTTTACCATCTGAGAAGATAAAGAGTCTTATCCACACATACCACAAAAGACTTCCAGCTGTCATTGATGTTAAAGGGGGCAATACACCGTATTAAGAACTGGGGTATGTAAACTTTTGATCAGGGTCATTTGGGTAGTTTCTGTTGTCATTATGATTTAAAAAGAGTAAAAACAGTTGACTGATAATGGCTTCAGCCAACCACTAACCATGAATGAAAGAAAAGTTTTTGTGCTATCATTCATATTCTCTGAAAAATGGCCAAGAAATCATAAATCATGCCAGGGTATGTAAACTTATGAGCGTGTGTGTGTGTGCGTAAAATCACAGTCACTATGATCAAAGTCAGCTTGAAGGCTTTACGTTCTCCTTCACAAGCAAAATTCTTAAATTAACTGAATCAAGTGAGTTCTTCCTATAGTATGACAGATTTCCTCCATTTCAAGAAAAACCTTGTTTTCTTAGAATATGGATTAACATTATAGGAAACTAGAAAATAGTCATGTCTCTTTATGTTTGTGTGTTGGTATATTTGTTTACTTTGATATGAAGCATTATCTTGGGTGCAGAAAAAATATTTTGATCAAGAAAAATATACACACGTTTATATCACATACACAAAATTAAAAATACAGATTTGTTGGAAAAATTCAAAAAACATAATATTCTGATATGAAGGTATGTTTAACTATACTTTTTCCATTAAGGCTTTCTGTATTGTACTATTTTCAATGTTTCCAAAAGTAAATTATAAAAATATTTATTAAAAACTTAGCAGAAAATAATACATGTGTTGGAACAACTAGGGTTAATTTCCCAAGATTCTAGCTAAGTTATATTTATTTACCCTATTTTTTGTAAAGAGCAAGTCAATAGTAGCATCTGCAATAATATTCATACGTAGCTCAAAAGCAAGGATCTGTCTTAGCTTCCCAGGAACTGGAAGTTCTGTAACTTTCATTACTTGGTAATCGGGTGGGAAAAAAAATTTCCACAAACAATCCCTAAAAGAAAAATCCAAAGAGTAACAGATATACTAAAATAAATGTCAATCATTTATGAATATTTTCTGTAGTAAATTTACACAAGAGCAACACTGATGGTTCAGATTATCTACATGCATATGAATTTACCTCAGGATCAAGCTGCACTTAAAAAATTTCCCATGAATGAATGAGCCAGGTTCCATGCATCCTTATCAACCACTTAATCTCTATACACTACTAAAATTCCTCTTTGTGTGTAATCTTTAATTAGATGAAAGGTATATTGTAAGGCAATAGTTTCTGAACAAGGTACTTCAAATGGCGCTAACCACAGAATTTCAAAATCTTTCAAAATTTAATTCCATGCTTCCATGGAATTAAAATTCAGCAATTTTTATGAAACATTTTATGACATTACGAAATCTCATAAAGCGTTTCTTGTTGTCAGCTCCTCATGTATGACTGTGCTATACAGTTCAACGTGGACTACTTCCAAGGCATATACAGCTGTGTGAAAAAGTCCTGCACGCTTTCAGTTTTAAGCTGTATTTACATGTTTAATCAACTTTCACTCATAGAAACCATGCAAAATTAGTACTTTGATGAAAATTTCTGTAGTTGGATTGAATGCATAATTTTTATTAATATAACCAAAGTCTTTTTAAGTTTTTGAGTGAGTTTATGTGCTAAAACAAACACAACTTGCATTTTTGAAAATGTTAGGATCCAAGTAGCCAATCAGCAGCGAGCTTTGGCTGACCAATCAAACTGCACAGAGGCTAAATCTATGAGCCAATCAATGTTGTCATACTCTCTGACTATAAATAGGCATGAAAAGCATCGAGAAATTTAATTTAGCTCTGGCTGCGGGCAAGGATGAAGGCCTTTGCTTTCATCAGTACTGAGCAGAGGCATCATATCATTCTGCTTCATGAAGAGGGTTACTCCTGTCCAGAAATAGCCAAGAAAGTGAAATACCATTGCACCACAGTGAGCTGAGTGGTTGAAAAATACCAAATAACTGGTTCAGTTGATGATGGGCTCTGCTCTGGAAGACCAAGAAAGTCAAGAAAACAACAAGATCGGGCTCTGCAACGCATTTCGATGACTGACAGGAAGCTCACCTCACCTCAGATTACAAGAATTTGGGTGAAACATATGATGCAAAAGGGTGCACAAACACAGTGTGTTGAAGACTGCTTGCCAGAGGGTTCAAAGGCTGCAGGGCTCAAAGTAAACTTTTGCTCACAGACACTCAATGCTCTCGTCGACCTGCATGGGCCAAGGAGTATGCCAAGTGGACCAACGATCAGTGGGCCACGGTCATCTTTAGTGGCGAGAGCAATTTCTACATGACTGGGAATCAGTGCAATAAGTATGTCAGAAGATTTCCAGCTGAAGAATTTTGGCCGTACTGCCTGAATCTATCTGTGAAGCATCCATTGCATGTAATGATCTGGGGTTGTATCACTGCTTCTAGTATTGGTTAGATACTAATTGTGCAGGGAATCATGAATTCCAAGTAGTATGTTGAAGTTCTGGAAAAGACCATGCTTCCTTCAGCTCAGCAACTTGTAAGGAAAGACTTTTACTGCCAGGATGACAACACTCCTTGTCATCGAGCCAAGTCTGTCCAACAGTGGATGAAGAAGCATGATGTTTGACTCCTGGATTGGCCAGCTCAGAGCCCGGATTTGAACCCAAATGAGAACCCGTTGGCCAAGATTGGTCATGAAATAAGCAAGAAGCATCTGAAGACCAAGCAGCAGCTGATTTAACCCATTATTGCAGCCTGGCATCATACTGTCACCAAAGATCATGTGCAAAGGCTTATAGAGTCTACGCCGAAGCGATGCCACCTGGTAATAAGCAATAAGGGCTGGCCAATTTCATATTAGTAACCATGTTTGGTTACCTAAACGGTTGTTTCCAGGCCACAAACAATAAAAATGTTAACAAAACACTATCATCAGCCTTAGTAATTGCAACATGGATGCCACTGAGTATCTATCAATTAATCTGTTTTCATAGTCATTGTAAACATGCAAGAAAATTCACAATCCCCATCCAAACAGCACTAAATTGCAAAAAGCTTTTGTTTTTCACTTAAAAACTACCAGTATTTATTTAAATATAATATCTGCATAGCAGTTAGCATAAAATATTATAAAATCAATGGCCTATCCAAAAAATGTCATAAACCGTAAACCGTGCAGGACTTTTTCACAATTGCACATCTCCGAGTACCTCCCTGAATTTTAAAGAACTTTTCCAATGCATCAGAAGCTCTGCCTTTGTTGAAGGCATTAAGTAAGTAATCCTGTAAGCAAATATCTGTGAAATGAACAGGGAGGGGATGGGAGAGAGATTATCTAGTCCTTCATAAAGATCACCTTACATTGCTAAATGAGATCCTGCAATCAAAATCTTTGAAGAGGCATATTTGCCTATTAAATATATAAGACATGTATTTGCCTTATCTCTGGATTAACATCTATTTTTTCAACAGTTTCCATGGTTCCCTAGGTTCCCTCAGGAGATTGTTCCCTCAGTTCTGAGTTCCCTCAGTTTCCTAGGTTCCCTCAGGAGATTGTTAAAAAAAACACATTTTTATCTATGAAATCTATGAACACAAACATAGTAGTGGGAATTTTTATTCATTGCAATTCATCTGTTAGCCTGCTACTTTGCTGTTGGTTATAAGCATAACAAGTGGATCATGTATGTCAGAAGTGAATTGTATTGTGAAGTTTTTTTATTTCTTGTTATGTTTGTAAAGAGGTTGCCTAAAAACTGAACATTACTTCAAGAATTCATCCAAAATAAATAGGCTGAAAAAAGCTAACACAGACCTAATTAATAAATGGATTTCATTTTCATAATTGTCAGGTGTTCTGTCACTGGAATGGTAAGTTTTAGCTTTAGAAAGCCATTATATGATTTTAGAAGTTTTCTAAGAACATCAGGAACAAATATTTTTTGAAGAAATAATTGTTTTTCTGTTCTACATATACAAGAATGAACAGAACATCTCTACATGAACTTTATTCCACATTCCTCACTTTCTCTAGCATAGTCATTTAAAAAATGATAACAGTACCTTTTCCGGTCAGCCCATGGTCCATAATTAAAATCTGTTCCTTTGCCACAAACAATATCTAATCCCCAGCATGGTGGTAAGTCTTGCAATTTGCTATCTTCATTACTTGTCTCTCCCTCGTTGCTTTCATCAGTTTCTTCTGGTACAAGACCTATAGTTCGGGAAATAGTTCCCTCCATAACATATATTCAAATAACTCATAACTTGAAGTCTTCACTAATGGATCATAGAACCAAGTACATAAAGGATCAACAGATATTTTACAAAGCTACTAAAATTAAAAACCAGATATATACAGATACAACAAAAATTCTAACAAAATGTATTGAAATATTTTGTACTGACCCAGAATTGTAAGAAACTTAAGAATTTCCCAGACATCATGAGAATCAACATTTACCTAAATCCAGTACTTTGCTACATTGGTTAATATTTTCCAATTGTAAAGAAGGTAAGGCAAAAAGCAAAGAAGAAAAAAATTAGATCTGTTACACTGTCTTGAAATATGGACATGCAATCCAATTTTAGATGTATTTTTGCTGATATTTCTATCAAACAATTCCTGCTGTTTTACATTAGCAAATGCTATACATAATCTGATAATGGCATAATTATAAAAATTTTCAGAAGGGTTGATTTTTTGGGGGAAAAAACAGCTGATAGGTTGGGCTGGTGAGCTAATTTGCTTAAGATCAGCTAGTAAAGTTTGAAATTTGCACAGTAGCACCTCAAATAATACAATGATTAATTGTTCAATTAATGGGCATTAGTAATAGCCTACAGCTATTTAGAATAGAGTCAAACTGGGTACCAATCCATGATGAGGAATTAAGCCATCATTTTAAGTTAAAAAGCAAAACTAAATTGAATCAAAATGGGAAAAAATGCTCTCTGTAAAAGGGAAAGGTTAACTATTCTAGGAATGTTTCCAGTTCAAAACATGGAAAAAACCCTAAGATCTTTAAAATTGTTATTACATTTAAATGAGAAGATTCACACATACCTGGTTCATCCATATAGTAATAGATGTCAACATCATTTGACTGCATCACAACAAAACCTTCTCCCATTAATCTTGGAGGCCTGTGATAAAAAAGAAACAAAAAATGGAAAGGAAAAATGTAAACATTGCATTTATCAATGCCACAAGATTTATAATAAATTTTTTTGACTGTTAAAAGTTAAGTTATAGCCTTTGTGTTTCTGGTTAATTTACTTAAGAACTTTTGAAAGGTTTTCAGGCAATATAAAAAATCTGCATTTTTCTCATGCTCAAACTGATGCAAAATGTTGTTGCCTGATTCATCAATAGTAATGTATTGATAAACATATTAACATTTTCTAGTATTAACTAAATTATGCTGAATTAAAATGTTTATTTTATTTGCTTCAAAGATTTTATTCAAATCATTTGAAAGCATATATTTTTGAACTTTAACATGATAAACTTCCTAAAATTATTGAATTGTGGTAGAGAAAGTTGTTGTAGCTAAACTAAATTTTTAATTGAAAAACTTTCACAGTAGAAATTAAATATATTGGTTTAATTTTTTCTTTCAAAGTTTTATCCTATCCTATATTTCAGTCATTTATAATAGGTTCCTGTTAAAATAAAAGATAGATGCATTCTGAGAGTATATAGCACTATTCTTTTAAACACTGTGCCCTGGCCATGACAATAAATATTTGGTTGTAATTACTATTTATCCTCTGCAAGGGGATAATCCAGAAATTAACCATCAAAAAAACAAAATAATGCTAGGAGTTCCAAAAATTATGCCTACTATACAGGCAAGCACTCAATAAGGCAAGTCTCATTTCCCACCATCATGTCATAGAGACATCCATGATGCTTCCTTAGAATTGTAAATTATTAAGATTCCTTCATTCCCAAATGGTTGGATACCCCACTACTATATTATATGTTCTGTAGTTTTAACTTATAATACATACTCATCATTTTGAAGACCAACATATCTTGGACTTGGAACAAGCATAACTCTCACATTTTCCAGTTTTCCTTTTAGAATGTGCATAAACTGATCCAGATGGCTTGAAGGTGGCTTTGTGGTATAAGTTAAGGAAGCATCATCAAAGTTAATACATATAGTCTGAGGCAGATAATGATTTCCAAAGGCTAAGCGGCCCTAATTTAAAACAAAGACAACCACCTGTTAACTTTTAATTCTTTGTAACAAGACATTCTTTTTAAACAATTTTCCTTATCATTTTAAACAAACCATATGTATCTTCTGTAGATGTATGTAGAAATATAAAAATATATATGTAGAAATATATATGTAATCATTTTCACATGCATGCACATATTTGAATCATGTCAACTAAATAATGCTTCCAAGACCAAAATGAAATATTATGACTATTGAAGAAAGTGATCTTCAAAAACCATAGAAAATCTAAAATGCAGATAATCAGGATCTTTTTTACTTACTGTGCTAACATTGACTTTAATTACAGGAATAAGAGATCTCCATGAAGATGAGGGGTCATAAGAATCACTTTTTGCTTTGACACTGAAGGAAGAAAACGAATTAAGTTTACATACCGAACAATAAAAATTAGAAGCTCCATAGTAACATGCGAAGCAAATCATATTAAGAATAGAAAAGAACTTCATGACCAGAGAACTGCAGAAAAACACAATACTTGCCACACATATATTTAAAAAGCTAAACATATATAACACAGTGCTACAATATAATTTATGACAATTACCTTAAAACTTTCCCACCATGCATCCTTGCTTTTCTACCTTATGTTAATAATCACATAAGTGTGGGATGGGATGGAATGGGTTGGATAGGATAGGACGGGACAACTTTGTTTGGCCAAATGTGATTAGAGACACAAGGAATTTCTCTCTGGTGCAGGAGCTTTCACTGTACAAGCAACAGAATTATAATACTAATAACACCAATAAGAGGATGTAATAAAGAAGATAACCAGAAGGATAATAATATACTACAGCCAGACTACATGGGTACAGATACATAGACATTAGACAGAACTGTGAGAATTAGGTGTTCAGCAGAGGGTGGGTGGTACAAGAGGAAGAAAAACCTGTCCCTGTGTCTAGTTGTATTGGCATGCATCCCAAGGGGAGGAATTGAAACAGTTTATGTCCAGGATGTGAGGGGTCTGTAGATATTTTCTCAGTCCTCCTTCTGACCTGCACAATATACTGGTAATCCCCAGGTTACAAGCATTCCCTTAGCAAATGTTTGAAGTTACATGGTAAGTGTCCTCTAGTGTTTACAAATAAGTCCCGAAACTACAAACATTGTAGCACCATCACAGTTGTTCACTTATGAAAAATTGCAGAGGCTCTGCAACATCCGTCCTGCCTATTCTCCTCTGCTCCACACTTTGCTGGCCAAAAAGGAGCTTTGGAGGGGCAGGCCTGCCCCCGATGCTCCATTTTAGCCTGCGCAGGCCTCACCCAGCACTTTGCCTACCAAAACAGAGGTTCAGAGGGACAGACCTGCCCCTCCAATGCTGTTTTGGCCTGTGCAGGTCTCACCCCGTACTTTGCTAGCCAAAACAGAGCTAAAGGAGGGAGGTCTGCTGTAGCCAATGAGGTTCTTCAGGCTTCTCCACAGTTGCTGGTTCTTTAGCTGAGAACTGATTTCTCAGCTTTTTGGAGTAGTTTCTCTTTGGTACCCTGATCTCTCTTGTTAATACATTCCCAGTCTGATTGTACAAAAGCCTATCTCCCTTCTGTGCCATACAGAGCACATTGATGAATGAACTGAAAATAACAAATGAATCAAAAATACTAGGTTTATCTTCAGTAAATATCTAAAAAAAATTGTGAAGTCATTATTAGAAAATTTAATATTTCAACCTCAAGAGTGTCATGTGGGAAGAAAATTTGTATTAGTGGCACCTATTAGGAGACCAATTGTGTTTTTAAATACTGCAATAACTTTTTCCCACAGACTTTCCACTTAAGAAAACAATGATTCTAAAAATAGAGATGTCTTATATAAACCTGAAAAACTAGATAATGTTTACGAGAGTTGTAAGGCCAGGAGTAGGGAACTATGGCCCATGCTGAATCAGGAATTCTGGGAATTGAAGTCCACAAGTCATAAAGGCAACATAATTCCCTACATTTGTCTTAGGCCAGTAATCTCCTGGACATGCTCTCGGCTTCCACTACTGTAATTAGGCTAAAATATGAGGCAAAACAAAACAATTGCAGGCAGTTCCACTAATCTTTTAAGAATATTTTCAACTGTATTATGCAAAACCTAATGTCCTATTCTGAAATGCCACATTGCTACAATGTTAAATTAATTTTAGCTTCAATCCAGACAAGTAAGAAGAGAAAGCAAAAAGATTATTTATATTCCACCTGGGAACATTTTCCAAATAATTTTCCGAGAATCAGAAAATTACCCTGAATAGTTCTACAGTACAGGAGCTGGACAGAAAGGGCGTTGGTACTTTCCTGACACACCCGTTCTCCATGAGCTGCGAAGAGCATCCAGTAGTGGAAGGTGCTTCAGTCTCTGCTTATCTAGGCTGGGCTTAATTTGCAGAACACTCCTCCTCCACGGGACTCCTCCCTAGCGTTCCCCAGTTTTGGTGAAGATGAGAGAAACAAAACACCCTCGCTCTTAATACTGTAAAAATTCGTTGGCCAAAAAAGGATCCCACCAGACGGAAGAGGGTGGGGCTGGATGCTCTTTGCAGCTCAAGGAGAACGGGCATGTCAGGTAAGTACCAACGCCCTTTCTCCCATGAGCTGCTCAGAGCATCCAATAGTGTGACATACCATAGCTTGGTCTGTCCTACAGGAGAGACTCCGTCTGTCTTGGGATCCCCTCCTGGTCCCTGTGGACCCGATGCAGAACCCTTCTGCCAAAGGAGGCCTCGGCTGATGCAAACACATCTATTTTATAATGCCTAATGAAAGGCGATGGAGAGGCCCAGGTTGCAGCACAACAGATGTCAGTGATTGGTGCCTGTGTGACCCATGCTGCCGGTGTTATGGCGCTCCTTGTGGAATGAGCTGTTATGCCCCAGGGCACCTGAAGTGCTTGAGTCTGATACGTTTTCGCTATTGCGGTCCATAGCCAACGGCCTATTCTGGTGGATCAGACCTTGCATCCCTGATTGTTGGGCTGAAAAGACACAAATAAAGCCTCAGTTTTTCTAAAAGAGGCTGTGCGGTGAATATATATTCGTAACGCTCACCTCACGTCCAGCTGATGGCATTATCGTTCCAGCCCTTGGGATGGCCTGGGACAAAAATTAGGAAGTATCAGTTCTTGTGCTCTGTGAAAGGCTGAATTAACTTTGGGTATGAACATAAGATCGGGATGACGGAAAACCCTGTCAGAATGGAAGACGCAAAGATCTTGTCTGATCGACAAGGCTGCCAGTTCCAAAATATGACGAGTGGAAGTGATCGCTTCAAGAAAAACTACTTTATACATCAGAAATTGGATATCTGACGATTGCAAAGGCTCGAAAGGACACTTAGTGAGTGCAAGAAGGACCTTTCTAAGGTCCCAAGTGGGATAACAGTGAACGTGGAAGAAGGACCTTTTTAAGGTCCCAAGTGGGATAACGGTGAACCGTTGGCAGGCATAAGTTTGTGGCTCCTCGAAGGAAACACTGCATGCATGGATGATGGGAAATAGATAGGAGACCTTCATAAGTGACGACTGATGCCAAGGCCACCACTTGTCTTTTCAACGTATTAGGTAATAATCCCGTCAAGCCCCTCTTGTAAGAACTCTAGGATCTGAGCCACAGATGGAGAAATGGGATTGAGACTTTGTACACCATTTGCAGAAACTGGACCACATGGCATTGTAGATGCGAGTTGTTGAGGGGCATCTGGCAGCTTGGATGGTGGTGATAACTCTGTTGGAAAAAATTTCGCTCTTCAGATGACTCCACACAACCTCCAGACGGTCAGGTGCAACCACTGAGGGTCTGGATGTTGAAGGGGTCCTTGGGTTAACAAGACCCTGTCTGGCGAAATTCTCCATGGTGGTGATACAGAGAGACCGTGGAGGTCTGCAAACCACAACCGTCTGGGACAGTAGGGAGCTACCAGAAGCAGTTCCACCCTCTCGTCAAGCAGCTTCTGAACTTGGGGATCAATGGAAGTGGCGGGAATGCGTACAGAAGCCCCAGGGCCCAACGGCAATGGAGCGCATTGAAATTCTCCGCTCCTTGCGAGGGGTATCTGGAAAGAAATCTTGGGAGCTGAGCATTGAGGGGGGAAGTGAACAGGTCTACTACTGGCTGCCCAAATGTCCTGACCATCTCTTGAAAGAGGGTCGGATGGAGGCGCCATTCTGATGGATCTATCATGGCCCTGCTTAGCCAATCTGCCTGTGTATTCGCCAGTCCTGAAATGTGTTCTGCACTGATGAAAATCAAGTTGTTCTCTTCCCAATGACACAAACGCTCTGCTTCTCGCATGAGGTGTTTTGACTGAGTTCCCCCGTTTGTTTATGTGAGCTTTCACAGTTATGTTGTCGGTCAATATTAATGTGTTGGTTGTGTACCTGTGGAAGGAAGCTGCGGCGAGCCAGGTGTACTGCTCGAGGCTCCAGCCAGTTTATGCTGCACGATCATTCTATGGAGGACCAGCGGCCTTGGGCTGTGAACAATTGAAAATGAGCTGCCCATCCAATCAGGCTGGCATCGGTGGTGATGGTAAGTCTCTGGGGCTCTTTGAATAGGCAACCTTTGTTTATGGCTGGTCTGGTCCACCAGAGGAGAGATATGAGGACCTGTGATGG
>BHFT01049800.1:0-66043 GCA_004320025.1 Laticauda laticaudata | reverse complement strand
GCTCGCTGTTGTGCCGCTGGATAGGGAGAACTGTGAGGGTTGAGCCAACAACACGAATTAACAAAAGCCTCGAATATGTTGGAAACAAGGTTGTAATGATTCCTTGGGGTATTTTGTGTAAAAAAACCCTTCAATCTGGAATAAGGATTACCTCACACAGCCTATTGAATTAGCACTCAACGCGGCCACGCGGTCCCTATACAGTAAAAAAAATGGCGACCGGATGTTATTTGTGGCACATGCGCCAGCAGCAATCTCCCACCGAGAAAAAGAGATAAGCTCCAACAGCCTTCCCTTGGGGCTAAACCGGAAGGAAGGGGTGAAATAATGAGGCGATTACACCTCCACTCCTCAACGGTGTTCTTGGGAGAAAAAAGAAACTGCGATACAACACGGGAAAAAGAGGGGGGGAAAAAAAGCCTCGCTGTTTAAATGATAAAGTGGCTCGGCAATCGTAATGACAAGGGTAGGGTTGGCGGTTGGGGGGCGAAATGACATCGAAGCCTCCCTGCGCTTAGGAGCGCATGGAGCACTTCCTGATAATGCAATCCCCGACGGCCAGATGGCAAGGGCAGCGTCGGTAAGAAAAGAACAATTGACTATCTACAAACCTTAAAAGAGAATTCTCCTGTTTCGGCCAAGGATTCACAAGAAGCACTGCCTATCTCTCACGAGACTGAGCCAAAACTTGGGAATGCTGGGGAGGAGTCCAGTGGAGGAGGAGGAGCGTTCCGCAAATTAAGCCCAGCTTAGATAAACAGCACCTCCCACTACTGGATGCTCTGAGCAGCTCGTGGGAGAAACTAGGTATCATCAATCTCAACACATTCAAAAGCTATCTTCAGTCTACAAGAGAGGTTTTTCAACAGCCTTAGCAAGATTGATTCAGTCATCCCCCAGCCCTCATTTCAGCATTTTCTAGATTTTAAGAAGGGAGGGATTTTCTTTGAAATATATTTACCAATATTAAACTAAGAGGGACAATTTATGAATATGTCTGGGTTTTTTTAATGCACTTTTATTTTGGTATAGTCCTGTTTTGCTTTCTTTTGCTTTTGTATATTTTTTTCTTTTTTTGGAGTTTGTATTTTAATGTTTTGAATAAAATAAAACATTGACTAAAAATAGTTTTCAACAAGCAGGTGATATTTGATGGAGGGGAGAAACATAGCCAGGGCAATCAACCAATCTGTTTTGATGGTCCTATACCTGTGAACATATGGCCTCTCTCTGGGCATGCAAGCCATTGTGCCAGCTCAGCTCTACCATGCAAGTCTCTGCCATGCATGGAAAGTGGGGCACTTGTGTGGGAGTCATGCGTGCATGTGGGGGGGGTGCAGGAGAGTTGCATGTGAGGCGCATGTGCAACGCATGTGCACATTGCATTTTGGGGATGTGCGTGTGCATGTGTGCTTTGGGCACTTGGTGCCAAAAAGATTAACCATAACTGTCCTATATGGTATACATTAGGACAGTCTCTTTTGCCAGCTCCATACCTGTGTCAGGATAGGCACTAGTAGTAGGAGCAACACATTTTATACTGATATAGTTTTTGCTAACGTGGAGACTAATAGATGTACTTTAACTTGGTTAAGTGAAAAAACTGATAAAATAAGTATACTCCCAATCATCATCATCATCCTTGCCACTGCCTATCCACTGCAGGATGAAGGCCTTTTTTGCATGTTTCCAACCAATATGGTCTTGAGCTTTCCTTTAACAGTTGGGTCCCAAATACTTGCTGATATCACTCCATCTTGGTTTTGGACTCTTTTGTGAATGTTTTTTATCAAGCAGAATCCATTCTATAATTGCCTTACTCCACCTGCCATCAGTTCTTATTGTTATGTGACCAGCCCATTTCCATTTCATTACAAATTAAAATGTATTGCTATGCATAAAGATAAGAATTTCCATTTCCAATTCAATACAAAAGCTACAAATGTAACAAAAATCCATTGAAAGATACATGCTTGGCATCACAAGACAAGATAGAAAGACCTGCACATGGATTAGAGAAGAAACGAAAATATACAATGCCATCAAAAGAGTAAAAGAACTGAAATGGAAATACTCCCAATAACGAGACACATTTCATTTAAAAGAGTGCATCTATTTACTCTTTAGTTGTAGATAATATATTAATGTATAAATGCCTCAACTGTAAAGCATATTACTGAACAGGCCAATTCTTTCTAAAAACCCAGTGCACTAATCAGTAGGTACAAGCTAAATAATTACATGTTTAAACTAAGCATAAACCACTTTCTGTAGAGAAAGTGTTAGAACCAAAGGAATGAATCATTTTTAAAACTTTGTTGTATTTTTTTTAATAAAATTTAATTGGTAAAGCAGTAAAGTTAGCACCATGTTCAAAGACTTATGTGAATGAACACAATCCTTACCTGTCAAGATTTGTATGTGTTTGCTCTTGCCCATTTTCTCGTGCTTTTTCATCCTTTGTTTTTGGAGGAATTATGGTTGGTTCTAAACCAAATAATTCCTGAAGTTGTGCATAAAGATAAGAGCGGTTGTAGACATGAAATTCAAAATCATTTACCATGATATATAATCTTGTTTCTGCTTTAGGATCTATGAAGTTAAAAAAAGATGTATATTTCATTTAGCAAACTGATTTTAAGAGTCAACCTCACAAACAAATGTAGAGACATATAATTACATGTATATTATACACAAAATCATTAATTACATGCCTCATTCACAAGGATGACCTTCTAAAATAATTAACCAACCAATATGCATAATGTATCTAATTAAGTTTATAAACAATCACATGCATCATTTGTATTATCAGTCAATATTCAGCAAGAAGACTTATAACAATTATCTCATTAGAATACTGGTTAGTAGCTTCTGTCTAGTGGCCAGCCAGTAAGATGGACATAAAACACTATTAATTAAACACAAAATAGGTTTTAGCTATGGCTTGAATTCTTCTCAAAGATAGATAAAATCATTGGAAAGAATCACAAACACTCACAGTAGCAAAACAAAAAACCCTCTATGTTACTGTGAAGTTTAAATGACTTGTTTCGAAGATGTTTCCTAAGACCCACTTTGGATTTTTTCTATAGAAAAACAAGATCTCTATGTGCCTTGTTTTTGTGTCTTTTTTATCCATTAACATGCCAATATCCTAAATGGCTAGGAGGGAGGAGAAAAACGATCAATTGATAAAAGAGATACGGGCTAACAAAGAAAAGCAAATAAAGGCAGCCAACAGATGGCATTTTCATATATATTTTCACCCACAACCTCTTATTTGCAAAGCTATTACTCTGTCTGGAATGGGACAATTAATGACAGGCACATGGCTGAGCCCACTTCACTGCGGGCTGGCCACGGCCGACCCAAGGCAGGCAATCAACCTTGGCCCAAATCATAGCATAGGACAAGTCGCTGAGTGTCCCAGCCACCAATCCATGCACCAGACGGTGGGCTCTGTCTTCCCATTGGATGCAGTCCTGCCAGCTCAGCTTCAAAAAGGTAGAGGGGCAAATGTGTTGTTTTTTTCCTGGCAAGAAGCAAAATAATATGACTTGCTGCGGTTTGTGTGCAAAGATCAGATCAGATTTGATCAGGGTAAATACTGCAATCCCAAATTATTGGGACTCTGAACATATCACTGCCCTGGGGCACTGCCCTGTGATCACTGGGGGAGAGGGGGGAAAGAAGTTGGAAGAGTAGGAGACGCCTGATATTTCTGGTGGATTTCACTATCAGGCATATTCTTTCTCTCCCCTTCCCTCCAGTGATCACATCAGGAAAGTGATGCGTTCAGAGTCCTAATAATTTGGGGGTTGCAATCAGAAAAATTGTCCTAATACGATCAAAGAAAACATATTGACTAGGAGAATAGATGTATGACAGATCAGGATTATTGGTTTATGCTTCTATTACAAGAAAACATCTTTCTTTTTAAAAGCTAATGAATTCCTGTTTTGGGATTACAACTTTTGTTGCAAACATCTTTCTGGACATTTTTCATATGCATAATGTCATTTCATCTAATTCCTCCGATGTGGGTCGGAGTGGAAGTTGAGATTTCTCCCCCCCCCCCATCCTCTCTCCCTCTTTCTTNCCCCCCCCCCCCCATCCTCTCTCCCTCTTTCTTTTCTCTGTCTCTCTCTGAGAGAATCACTTTCTTTAATGTTTTCATTTTATTTTCACTGACTATAAATTACAGAGAATACTCTCAGCTCAAGTCAGAGAAGCTTTAAGGGTATGGTTGACAGTTCCTTTTCCAAGAGGATTCCTTCACATTTATAATGCCTCTTCCTTGGAGGCTTTGTTATGCAAATGTGGCTGAAACTGATAATTCCAAAGTACTTCATTTCAGGTTCCTTTTCTTCTTTGTAATCTGATAGGAAGGTTGTCTTTAATTTCAGCACTACTTGTCACTCGGGTATTATGTAAAGTTTTCTGATATATTCTTCAGAATGCAGGAAGCCTCATCCTGAAACTGAAAACAAATTCCTGATTTCTGGATGTGCTTGGAAGGACTCCATTATTAGCCAAACTCTCCCTTTCACCATGCATCTCTGCCTGCCCACCCACTGCCTTGGCACAAATCCACAGCATTCAGCCAACGGGCTCCTTGCAAAAGCTTGGAATTTCTGGAAGGCAACAGATTGCAGAGACCCACTGAATTGCTCCTCTGGTTTGCCTTCTCCCATCCCATCCATCATGCTCATCCCAGTCCCTACGTGCAAAGTACAGCGGGTCATATTATTCTGTTTCTTGGGAAACAACACATTTGCCGCTCCCCCAACCTTTCCAGTTTCCATTTCAGGAAGCCAAGGCAGCAGGATTGCGCCCAATGGGAAGGCAGAGGCCCACTCTTATGTATACGATTGGTTTCTGGGACACACGGCTACTTGTCCTGTACTGTGAATTGGCCAGAGACAAATGTCCCTCAGCAAATCATCTGGAACAAGGGTGTGGGAGAAGAGTGCTGGCAGAGAGCCAGCTGAGGATGAACATCCGTGGTGAGTTGGCCTGCAGCAGGGGAAGGGTATGTGCAGTGATATGGGTACAGTCATGTGTGTGTGGCTAATTATTCTAGACTCTACTCTGTCCTCTGTACTGTGTCCCCATCCATTTTATTGCCATTTTCATGTTTATTCCATGTTTAAATTACATGCAAAGTCATGATTAGAGTTAAAGCATTAAATAAGATTGGAATGGTTCCGCTGTTCCACTTAAGACATTATAGAGTACAGTAGTCCTTGACTTACAGTAGTTCATTTAGTGACCATTCAAAGTTACAACAGCACTGGAAAAAATCACTTATGACAGTTTTTTACACATGACCATTACACCATCCCCATTATGATCGTTGCAGTTTCCAGTAGTCATAAGATCAGCTTTTGCGACCTTCTGGCAAGCAAAGTCAATGGGGAAGTCAAATTCACTTAACAATTTTATTACTAAGTTAAGGACTGCGATGTTTCGCCTAACAACTACGTAAAATAAAATGGGTTAAAATTAGCTTAACAATTGTTTCATTTGACAAGACAAATTTTGGGCTCAGTTGTGATTGTAAATCAAGGACCCCTTGTACTACAGGTCTCACTTGTTGTGCCTATTAAAACACCTATGTGATTAAGGTGGACACAATCTCATTATATACTGAAATCTTAAGATTTTGACATCTTATCTTACAAGATTTTTACTATTTATTAAAACCAATCTAATTAATTTTATTTAATGTGAAATCCCACTAATTCATGTTGCTGTAATCCATATTTTATATGTTGTTCTTCAAAGTTTTCAAGAATATTATCCGTTTAAATGAAAAGGTCAAGAAGCACTGTTACACGGCACAATGTTTAAATGGTAAAAATTAATTGTTATAAACTTAGAAAATTAAAAAGCTGTAAGTGATGATAAATAATAAAGTAGAATATCAGTGATTCACATATTTTTAGCTTCATAGAGTATGACCCAATTAAACATAATTTTGTTATAATTAACTCATTATTTTTCTTTAAAGACAACCTTATTACTTATCTTCTCAAGAGACATGAACTCCTTTGATATTTCAATAAACTGGGTCTCTTAAACTACATTACATAACTAGCAGTTTTCTATGTACTCTATAATTATCCAGAAAGTAGTAGAAAATTTACTTTTTCCTTAAAATCACATAAGAGTACTACTGCACACAAATCATTTTGAACACTTTTAATTGGATACTTTTAGAAAATTATTTATTTACTTTCTAACTATACACAATGAAGAAAGATATCTTCAGAATGTAACATTTTCAACTTGAGAGGTACAGCAAGACAAATAAATAATTTCACCCTTTCCAAAAAAACACAGTGAAACAACTAGCTTTCTAGGGCATTTATAACTTATAACAAATTAAGCCATCCAAATAATAAAGAATTATGACAGTAAAAATTTATCCTTGCTATTGGCCTGATGTCTAATGGACTAAAACATAAGGAATCGAAGTAATCTCATTTTTTTCAAAAAATCAGTTTGAGAACAATTAGTTTCTTTCTTGATTATCACCTCTGCAGTTTTTTCCAACCAGATTTCAAATGTTTGGAGATATTAATTTTCCTGATGGAAATTCAAACTATCATAGCTCCATATTTAGGATACTTTAGCTTCAAACATCTGGAGAGTTGATTTTAGCACAATAATCCTGCATTTCATTGGTAATATAGATCTATACTTACTGAAATTTTGCCCTTATAATAGGCATTTTATTTTTTAATCTCTCCTGCCTATTTAAAACCCATGTTGCCCTTTGGAAATCATTGCAAGCTAAGATAATGTAAATGAACATTGAAAAAGCATAGATTACAAATCATACTTCACTAATTTATCAGCTAATGGGAAATAATGCAACCACAAATTCAGTGAAGCATTAAATGAGAAAATGTCAACCACCTTTCTCAATAGGCTTAAATACCTACACTAGGCAGTTTCAAAATATTTGACTTTAAAATATATTTATACAACCTTTTTCCCATTTCATTGCATCAATGACTTTCTTTTGCAACTACAAATAATAATAATAATTTATCCTGTGTAATCATTTATTTGCTACAATATCTAGCAATATCTCTCTAAATGGCAGAAACTTACCATGTTGCTTCTGCTTTGGATTGTACATCTTCCACCAACGAAATATAATAAATCCATCTTGGATCCTAAAAAATATTTACACAAATAAAGTATTTCAAACAGCTGTTAAACTGCATACTATATTCTACATGCAATTAATAAGAAATTGTTTCAAATAACACCAAGGTGAATATATCATCCTGTTTTTGGAATCTGAAAAGATACCAAAGAGCTGAAATACCAAAACACATGCATTCATAGCTTCTTTGCAATTTGTTCAAGGATCTGAGTTTTTCAACCCAAATCTGCCCACAGAAAGATTTATCTTCATAACTTTCACTAAGGTAAGGAAGAAGGGAATTTTCTATGCTGATTCTGCACCTATCATGAATTCCTGGATTTATAGGTAGTCTTCGACAATTGAGCCCAACATTTCTGTTGCTAAACAAAACATTTGTTAAATGAATTTTGCCCTATTTTACAACCTTTCTTACCCTTTCTTGTTGTTAAAGTTAGTATCATGGTTGTTAAGTGAATCTGGCTTCCCCACTGACTTTGTTTATAAGAAAGTTGCAAAAGATGATCACATCAATTTAACAGTCTATCAGATTTTACTTTCATAAAGTAATGTAAAATTACTGTTATCTCCAAGTCTCTTTACCTTTAACAAATAGATTCTCTCAACTCTGATAGATCATGGATATCCTGAAAGTCTGGCCATTCATGCTTACATTTCTATCACTTTAAAATCAGGATTTTAACTCATTTAGACTATTTTGCTGGCCTTATTTTCTGAACTTTTTAATGTAAAAGCTAAAATATTCTTCATGTTGTGTGCCAGTTGCACCTTCTCCTGGATCAGGAGGAGGCTCACAAGTCACTCGTGTCATAATTACCTTCAGATTGTACAAGTATAATGTGCTCTACACATGGTTGCTTTGCTCTAATTCCAGAC
The DNA here is from genome assembly GCA_004320025.1 of Laticauda laticaudata. Lineage (NCBI taxonomy): Eukaryota > Metazoa > Chordata > Lepidosauria > Squamata > Elapidae > Laticauda > Laticauda laticaudata. The sequence continues at coordinate 57,984 of BHFT01049800.1, read as the reverse complement.
GTTTCTCAAAACCTGACTGTGATGCTAGGCCTGGCAATGGGGTGGTTTCAAGGAAATGGAAATATTCTTAGATGGCTCCATCCTGGTTAATTTTTAGATTTTTATAGTGTTTTTGTGTGTTTTTAAATAATTATTTATTTTTATAATGTTTGTATTTTATATATTGCTGTTTTATTAACTATTGTATGGAATCACTTTTTGTGAAATGGGTGTCCATATAAATGTCATTAACAAATAAATATGATGAATAAATATGGACCAAAAGATATGCATAGGTTAGACATTCCTGCTAAAGCTCTTGCAGTTCACTGCCATTCATAACTATATAACAGATCTGCTAGATTATTGTGATCCAACTCTAGTAGAATAACATTTTATTACATAAGGAAAATCTTGAATTTACAGAGATAGTCCCTTTTAGAAATGTTTGCATAATCACAAAAGAAGTACCTAACTTTTTTTTCTTTGAATTATTCTTATATCAGTGATGAAAATGCAAATGAAGATATTATATTCTAAACAATATTAGGGCCTATCTTTATCTATATGCAATGCTATAATGGAAATAAAACTTAATAAAGCCATGGCTTTGAAATAAACAGTATAAATGTTAAGTACCTAATGGAGAAATCTTCTGTAATATAATAGATTTCACGAACCATGATTTTTCCAGACAGAACAGAGAATGAGAAGGATCCTGCAATAAAAAGGTTTCTGTTAAATCACAGAATACCAAGAAGTCTTTTAAGTTCTCGAGATGTACTTCCCTACTTTCCAGAATAATCCAATTAAAGCTTCCCAGAAAATGAATATCTAACTTCTACACAAATGAAAGGGAACCTATCATCGTGATTAAGAGTAAGAGCAGGTCAACAGTTTATAAAGGTTTAAAGGATTCCCCTATCCAGTCGGGACAGGCTCAAGCAGGCAGCATACTCATCTTCAATTCTCAGCCAAGGGAGCTTGCATTGTCTAAGAGACTCTTTCATCATCATGTGGCCAGCATGAAAATATGGAAACGCAGTAATCTTCCCACCAAAGTAGTACCTATTTATCTACTCACATTGACATGCTTTTGAATTGCTAGATTGGCAGCAGCTAGGAACTGGAGCTCACCCCGTAATCCAGCAATTCCAATCTTAAACCCAGGCTGTTGGCTTTTCAGCTGACAAGCTGAGTGTCTTAACTTCTGAGCTACCATATTTTTCAGAGTATAAGATACACTTTTCCCACCCTCAAACGTGGGTGGAAATGTCTGTGCATCTTATACAGCGAATGTTACTGAAGCCCTGTCCACTCACCGATCCCCACCCTTCGGCCTCTGCCTCCCAGCAGTTTGCCTTCTTGCAGCAAGCAGCAAACAACAAACAGCCTGGTCAGCTTCAGCTGTGCGCCCCATTTTCGGCCTCCGCATCCCATTTTTTGCTTCCGCGCACCCAGTTTTTGCCTTCTGTGCGCCCCATTTTCTGCCCATTCTGATCTCCGCTGCCCAGAACAGGTAAAAAATGAGGCACGTAGAGGCTGAAAACGAGGAGTGCAGAGGCTGAAAATAGGATGCAGAAGCCGAAAACGGGGTGTGCAGAGACGGCAATAGGTGATGGCAATTCCTGCAACCTGAAACAGCTGATTGCCTGAAGGCCGATCCAACCGACAATCAGCTACTTGTGCTTATCTGGCTGTGCTGAAGCTGACCAGGCTGTTTACTGTTTGCTGTAAGAAGCCAAATTGCTGGGAGGCAGAGACAGATTTTTTTTCTTGCTTACCTCCCCAAAGTCTAGGTGTGTCTTATACTTCAGAGCATAGCATTTTATACTCCGAAAAATATGGTACTCTTACTCTTAATCATATACTACTGTCAATCTTAAATAAATATTTGTGCTTTCCTCAGTTCCCTCCACCTTCCATAGTTTTTCTCTTCTTGGATAATTTTGAATCTCTGATATAACAAACACTGAACTTATTGCATAAAGAGTTATGTGGGTGCTGCTTTCTCTTGTGTCACCCTACTGTTTGTCCTGAGCAATGAGGAATGTTCTTTGTTGGAACACTGATACTGAGATGATTATAGAAGATCTAATAGGAAGGGTGTAATGGAAACATACCATCTCAAGCAACAGAAAACAACAATTAAAGGTACAGATCAATCAGTTCTAATATAGATAATAGGTGCATATTAAAAGCCTAAGAAACTCAAACTCCAAGCTCAAGCACAAACTTTAACCTCTCTTTCAACCACGCTTCTAAAAGGAAAAAGAATGGGGGATTCCATTTTGCATTTATTCTATTTTCTTTTTTAAGGAAAGAAGAGGCCTCCTTCTCTTCTGGCTCACAGGCAGATAACAGAGCCAACATTGGAATAAGAGATATAGAAATATCATCAATCTAAGAACTGGCAGAAACTATGTAAGAATTAAAATATTTATTTTGTTTTACAGAAAATGATGCTGTAGTGCTTTTGTATTCCGCTTTTGGTCCTATTTGAGAATAACATTTAAAAACCATTCAAACCTTTAAAATAATTACTTGGTGGAAGGAAACTTCTCAAGAAAGATATCCCCCCCACTCATTTATTCATGGATTAGTGAACATTTAGTGTTCAAATTACTGATCTCTAGAGCAGTCTACATCTTAGATTTGCATCCTACAACTGCCATGATGTATTACCATGCATGGACATGCAACTGATTCGATTGATCCCTCTGATTCCATCAAGCAGAGGCTCCCAAGTTTTTTCCTCCCTACTGTATTATGCAAAGCTGGTAAGGTAATGTTCAGTATACTGCAACCACCTACTTTATTCCAGGGAAAAATCCCTCACTACATATGTGCGTTCATGAGGAAAAAAGTGGCAAAATTTCCAGGTCTTTCTAGTTTATCTAACTGGGGAGAGTCTACTAAAATAAAGAGTTTTCAGTGTGAGTGGCTAATATAGTTAAGAAATCCAAGTCTTATGTTATGTATATTAATGTTAAGGAATGGTTAGCAAAGGAAGAAAAAAGTTCAGTGGATTTATCAACTTAACCAATAATGCATACAGAGACTCAAGACAATAAAATTAAAGAATGGCTAAAAAAATGACAACTTGAATAATTTTTCATAAAACAAAATGTAAATTTCTAATTTGCAATAAGCTTATACTAGTTTTTTGACTGCTCTAAATTTCCTAGATTTCCAGGAATTGAGCCTCATTCACCAGGCTCTGAATCAAACAGACTAAAACCTGCTCTGTTCCTCCCATTAAAATACAGATAAAATATAATAAAATCTTGCAGGGAAAACAATCCAGTACTGGTCAGAACATCAGTGTAAAAAGCCTTGCTAACAGTCCATGCATGACATGAATACATCCATAGTCCCCGTTTAATCAAAAGATGCCATTGATGAATCTAATATTTTGGTTCATATTTGAATTATATTCCCAAATTGTGAATATATAGCACACAGGAGACATTTCACATGTGCAACAGCAGTTCAGATTTTAACCACACTATTGCAATGTAATCTCAGCATGGAATTAATCTTTTCATCACACTGATGTTAATAAAATAATTTAGTACTTAAAATAATTTAGTACTTAATTTTTTTTCTTGCTAAAATCAATGGAATATAAAATATGTAACACTTCCTAGACTTTTTATCAATATAATATTACGAATGTGATTCAGAATATACTGGCATTTCATATTTCAATCAAGATGACTTACCAATATGGATATAGCCATTTTTATGTAATCTGTTAAGGATCAATGTTAAAATAAAACCAATGTTTCGGGAATTGTAATAAGTTAGGTAAATAATCCAGGCACAGGACAAAATTGTAGCTGCAAAATAAATATTCATATATTTAGAGCAATGGAAATTATTTTTTTAAAAACCACAGAAGAAGTGCTACATTCATAACACAGATTCTTTGGAAGTGAGAGCTATATGGACTGCCATAGACTCAATGGGAAGCAATATTAACAAATTATTTAATAGTAACCAGCCATATGGTAACCAGACATATGGTAGCCATTTTGCAAGGCTGCTCATGGTCTATTCCTAAAATTCCAAATATGCTCACTGGCACACACTGGCTAAGGACACACATCATTACCTCCCCTCCTTGTCCCAATCTCATGTGTGAAATAGCTTTATAAAACAGTTTTACATAAAGCTGCATTATATTATTTTGGAAAGGCAATGTCAATTTGTAATTATACTTTTTAAATAGCTTGACTACCTTAACGAAAGCTTTATTCTAGCCAGATTACTGCAGATACTACATTTTTGAATTCTGTATTTTTTTGCCTAGGTAAGGACTATGCATGATCCAATAAATGGTATATTATATTCATATAGATATAATTATTTAAGCTATTACAAGACAATAAAATGTATATAAAGAGAAAATATGAAGCAAAATGTATTTTAATATTTAAATTGCAAGCTGATATAAAAATGAACTTAAATAAACTTAAAGATGGAAAATTAAGAAGCTGAATGAAACTGTATTTAACATTCTACTAACTCCAATTTTGAGTTTAGTAATTAAGTTCTGTTTAAAATCACCCAGGATAAAATCAATGTTTTCTAAAACAAATAAGCAACTTATAGCTGCTGCCAAGCACTTTATGTCAGATGAGATAAGATAGATATGAGATATAATATTGGAAAACACAAGAAATATTTAACAAACCAAATATTACATACCAACAAGGAGCCAGACCACATTTGAGTTATGTTCAGTGAGGAAATTTTCCAATTGAGTGATACTGGGAACAATGCTAACATTAGTATTTCTGTCCATTCTTAGAATATTGCAGCAGGGTCTAGATGACTGCAAAAAGAAAGAACAAATGGGAGTATTGTTTTGAAAAGTGCTATTGAAGTGATTTGAGATATATGTAAGAGAGATCTACCACTTTGAAATTAACATATCAAAATGAATGTTAGGGTCTTTAAGCAGCATCTACAGGATGGCAGAAATGCTGTTTCATTCAGTAAAAGAAAGAGTTAATAACAAGGTACAAGTGATTTACTTGCTAAACTTAAAATACGTGTTACTTTAATTATGTGACCACCTTTCATATTTAAATATATTTTCATTTTTAAAATAACACTATTAAGAGTCTCTAATCAAGTTTGGGGTCAAAACATTTTTTTGGAACTTGACATACCCAAACAAAAATCACTTCCTAAAACATCTGTTCTTCAATTAAAAGCTACAATCAAATTTTAAGTACACATTCCTTCAAAGCCTGCTGCAGCAGACACCAAGAATAGTAAATGAAATATTAATAGAGTTTTTATGGCACATGCTTTTGGGAACAGGAAACAATACTAATGTTCCAAACAAGGTAAAGTAAGGACTGTGAAGTTTCTCCTGCAAAAGAACGCTTTAATACAGGGGTCCCCAACCCCCAGGCCACAGAGCAGTAGGTGGCCTGTTAGGAACTGGGCCACACATCTGGAAGTAAACAGCAGGCAAACTGAACCATCACCACCCCATTTGTAGAAAAATTGTATTCCATGAAACCAGCCCGATGCCAAAAAGATTAGGGACTGCTGCCCTAATAAACTAGTGTATTAATCAATGCCACTCTTACTGATAATAATTTAGTAGGGCCATCCTATAGCTTAGTGCACAGGAAGAACTATGCAATATGGAAGGTCGCATGATAATTGCTATGTTTGTAACTGCAGCAAAGATTGGAAATTGCTTCTTTAAATATGTTTTCTTGCATTTTTTATTTTCACTTTTTCCTTTCATATGTAATCTCTTCCTTTTTCTATTTCTCCTTCTATGATTCTGTAATTTTTAAAATCTTTCTAAAATATTTTAGAAGAATTTAGTCATTTTAAACATTTTCTACAATTTTAAATGTTCTAATAAGAAATACTAGATCTGATATTAGTGTGGTGGTAGTGAGTAGACACTAAGAGGAACCTGAATTATTGAATTAATAAATTGAAAAGTAGAGTGAGGTTAAAATGCACCATACTTTATTCTTTATTGGATAGTGACAATTCCAGATAGATTGAGATCTAACTCTCAAAAAGGTGTTGTAAAACAAAGACTGAAGGAGACGCAATCTTCCGTCTACTGGGTTTTCCCAAAGCCTTGCTTTCAGAATCAACAGTTGGATCTCAACTGTTGCAGCTCTGAAATGCATGCTAACATAGTTCACATTTTAATAAAATAAACTAAATCATTCCAAATCATGGAAAATAAAATTGCCAAGAGATAGGAAACCTCAAATTAACTTAAGCAGGATATTCAGAAAACAATTTCCACAATTCTTATCAAACAAGGATTTTATATTTGGCCGGGGGGTGGGTGGGGTGTGAGGCTCCTGTCAACATTGTTCTTGAAAACAGAACGCTAGATATATTCTAATATAATCGTATACTTTTTACGTTCTTAAAAAAAATCTATTCATTCCCCCCCACCCCCTGGTGCCATCACTATGCTGAATACTTTAATTCCCACAGCAGTCTTTTTTCTCATCTTCTCATCTTTCCTACAATCTTGTCCTATTTTTTTATGATTTATCAACTGTTTTTGTAACTTATGATGAATGACTGCAACTATGCTTTTTGATCTGTAATTATTTGCTGTTCATATGTATGTGAGCTTATGCACCAGAAAACAAAGTCCTTGTGTAACACTTGGCCAATAAAGAATTCTATTTGATTACTCTCTTACATAAGCATTCTTCCACTATGTCACAGATCAAGAATAAACTTATTTTATTCCATTACAGTTACAATGGAAAGAATTAGATATATGATACAAAGAGAGAATCATAAAATTAAGAATCTCAAATTGCAAAGAATCTGAGTTCTTTCATTAACTGTCCACACTGACAATCACTGGAATGTATAATTCATTTTATACTTTTACACCTGCTCTAAATTGCTTTATATCTTTACATGATAACAATATTCTTACAGCAGCCCAAATATAATAATATTAAAATGATACTTATAAAGATACTTTCAGCCTTTATATTTATTAAAATTTTGGGTTAATGTTTTTAAAGTCTACATTCATTAATGGCATGTTTTCCCGAGGAAATTATTTTAAGTCTTCAGGCTACATGACATTTACATACCTCATTTACTTCTTTTTTCTATCAGGAACATACAGTATCAAGATAGCTCAACAAGGGATAAAATCTGCTTAGTTATGAAAGGGAAAGCAGAGAAAATAAAGTTAGTTGTCTTGGAAAAGTTATGACTTTAAAAGCCAATATTTATGACCAAAGGCTCAGATACACCACATTTTAAAACATTATGGAAAATGTATTTTTATTTATTGAATTCTGCCTGACTCCAAAATGACTCTCAACAGCTTACAAATTTTCTGGGGGTTGTGCTCATTATCTTATTCTAAATGTGATTTTTTAAAAATATAATATTGGTAAAGAATTCCATTTTTTTTCCAACAGTACAAATCAAAAGTAAACAATGAATCTCATTTATAAATGTATTTCTACGTAGTTCAAATATTATCTAATGTGGAAATATTCTCTGTGCAGAACTTTATTTACCTGAACTTTCATTATCCAAAGTTATTCAATCAACACTAAAGCATCAGCTATCTCTCTGCTTGTCTTTGATTCCAGAAAAGTTATGAATATACAGTACTTTGAATCTTCAATGAGTTGTACTAAGATTTTTTTAATTGTTAAGATTCTGTCAGCTAACCAAAATTATGATAGATCAGGACAGCATATATGTTTCATAAATCAATCAATAAATAGAAGATGCAGCTGAATTAATAGGGAGACTCATTTGTACAAACTTTTATATACTCAGTTTTCTTGCTTTTTTTCAAGTCATTTGCAATGTTGGCTACAATAAGTGCACTATGGCAACCATATTATATCGAAATGTTTCATGCCTGAAGTGGAGACATCAGAGACAGATAAAACACAACTACCAGCCAATTGTAGCCCCCACCTCATTGTGGAGGAACAGGAGGTGAGGGCAGGAGGTGAGGGCTGTGGGACCCTAGAAAGGCTGCCGGTCCTGACAGTATCTCTGGCCAAGTGCTTAAAGACTGTGCTGACAGTTGGCTGAGTCTTTACCAGGATTCAATCGGTTTTTATCCCAGTCCATTATTCCATCTTGTTTGAAGGCTTCCACTTGTTCCATTGCCTAAGAAGTTCCCTATCAATAATGACCAAGCGATTACAGAACCCAACGGCACTCACTCCTTATCATGAAGTGCTTTGAGAAATTGGTCTGCCAGCACATCATTTCTGGTCTTGCATACATTTTGATAAACACCAATTTGCATTCAGAAAAAAAGATCTACAGAGGACACTATAGCCATCACTCTTCACACTGCTCTGACTCATCTAAAACAACGGGAGGGTTATGTGAGGATGCTTTTTGTGGATTTTAGTTCTGTATTTAACACAATTCTTCCACATAGACTAGTGGTGATGACCTGTAGCCTTTCAAAAATAACCCAAAAACCCAAAACATACATTGAAGTCCGGTTATGCCTTCAACTTAACTTCACTGTTTTATTAGGCAGTTAAAAGTCACAAAAGTTAAAGAATGAAGCAAAAAGAAAACCAAAACAAACCGCACTGGACGAGAATTTCCGAAGCAAGCCAAGATATTAATCATACATTCCAGGAAAATAACTGAGGAGAGTCCAAGGGAAGAATCGCCACAAAGATTTTTTCAAAACAAACACTAAACTTTGACTCCACAATTCTTGATATGTAGTTACAAACTTATATACATAGCTGCCAGCTGCAAGCCACGAGGAGGATCATGGTAATCTCCTCCTGAGTAGACCTCGCTTTTCCCTGATCCTCTCCTCCCTGCGTAACCTAGGATGGATAGGGGATGGGCCTGGATCCTCCTCTGATTGCTCAGATGGCCTCTGCCCTCCCAGCCTCCTCCACCACCTCTGTAGCCACTACTCCACTCCCTGTTGTGTCTGTTCCTCTCTCTCAGTCTCCACCAGGGGCATGACAACTAGTGTCTAAACTTCTGGTACCTGGGCTTTCTAATTCAATCTGCCTTTTGGATTATTGCATTCCTGCTGGCTGCTCACAGAGGTCAGATTAGTAATCATACCTCTTCAGCCTTATTCTTAAGACTGGTACACCAGGTTGTATGTGAGTCCCTTACTTTAATACTCTTATTGGCATGACTGCATTCCACTCATGTTAATAATACTATTGCTAAATTGTTGAAGATGATACAAAGGTGAGGGACTTATCCACGGGGGGATGAGTCTGCCTGAGATGAGGTGGACCATTGTTTTTCGTAGTGTGGGAGACAACTTGGTCCTCAACACCAATAAGACCAAGGAGCTTATAGTGGATTATAGAAGGAACAGATCAGACATGCAACCCTTGCTTAACAAGGGAGACCGAGTGGAGCAATGGCCAGTTTTAAGTTTCTGGGTGTTACTCTGAAAGAGGACTTGACCTGGGTGCCCACATTGCAGCCTGATCAAAAGGGCCCAGCAGAGATTATACTACCTGAGGCTTCTCAGAAAACAACTGAATGAGAAACTGCTGGTGACCTTCTACCGGCTGCACCATAGAGAAGCATTTTAACATTACTGCAACCCTCTGTATGGTTTGCCAATTGCACAGTGGCAGATAGGACAGCACTCCAGAGGGTTAATGTCATTGGCCGGAAGATCATTGGTTGCCCTCTCCCCTCTTTGAAAGAGCTTTATAGCTCCTGCTGCCTGAAGAAAGTTCAAAACATTCTCAAAGATCCATCTCATCCCGGGAACCCTTTTTTGGAACTATTACCATCTGGCAGATGGTACAGAATAATAAAAACAAGGACGAATAGTCTGAAAAACAGGTTCTATCCCAGGACAGTAGCTCTTTTGAATTCTGCTGAAACGTGCAGTGTTGGTGTGGTGTCGAGGGTTTCCGGTTCAATGTGTGAAAGGTGAAGGATGTGTATTTGTGTTTATTTTCATGGTCATGATATGCACTGTTTGATTTCGTTGCAGGAGGTGCAATGACAATAAACTAAACTGATGATCTATCAGACATGTAATGTACATGATGAACTTTGGATCTAAAAGTATTGTGAATAGTTCTATCAAGCTATCATGCTCTCAATAGACTGAATGACTCCTGAACTGCACTGAAATTCCATACCTGATCTATTTTTAAAATGGTAGCAACTAGGCAAAAAAAAAAGCTTTAAATCATTTACTTATTCAACACTATAAAGAGGGATACATAACTGGATTTTAATGAGCTACAGCATAATTCTTAAAGCACAGTAAGCTTAGTATTTAATTTAATCATCGCTCATTCTATCAAAGTGTCCTTGTGAGAGATGCTGAGAATTAAATCAATAGTAGAATCTGACAGCTGGTTCACAAAATAAGGTGCCCAACAGGTGTTTCCAAAACACTTATATATAAATGTATACATACATTTCTCTTTGGAATGTCAAAATGAAATAGTTGTGAGGTTAGGCTAACCTTTTCTCAATAACACTTTACTAATCCAAATCTCATTCCTTATTGACCATTAGTTTCCCACAGCTGAACTTCACTACAGTATTGTCAGTCTCTTTTTCATAAGTGATATGACAATATTTCTGGAACTGCATGGATTTATTTTCATTCTTTGATATATAATTCTGTAACTTTGTCATAATATTAATCTTTTCGCAATGTCAGTATTCAGCAGAAATAAGGATAAGACCAATAAATTTATATTTTTATATTTATATGAAAATTTTCAGGGGGGGGGGAATTTCACCATAGTCAGGAAATGAGCTTCTATTCCACACAAATCCCCTTTCTTTTGTACAGCAATATTTCAGTCTATCTTTCTTCAGTTGTCATGAATGCTCCCCTCTGCACAGGCTACTGTCACAATCTGTGCCAAAACATATGCAAGTTGTTATTTATGAAATTATAACTCACTTTCACAAACTTCAGACACCTAATACAGAATAACATCTTTACATTAAATTGAAATGAACAATATTAACTAAACTAAAACTGAATTAAAATTTAAATCACAAATCAATCTTAAAAATGAAAATTGGTCCAGCATATGAAAATATTAAACCTTAAATGCTCTACAGAAAAACCAGATTTCTAACATTTGCTAAAATGTTAAAAATGCAGGATTTTAATTTTAAAATTAATTTTTAATTAAAAATTAATTAAAATGTTCATAGTTACAAGAATTTTTTTATAAATCAGAATTTACAACCATAAATAAAAAAGAAAAGAATTCAAGCCTCATACTTATTTCCTTGGATATTCCACTCTTTCATTAAGCTATACCAGGATTATAAAATACCATTTACCCCAATCTTACTCTGACTCTCAGCAGCAAAGTGGATTAAATTATCTCCACAGCAACCCATACCAGATCCTGCTATTTCCAAAACTATAAAATCTAATACTAAACTAGATTGAGAGGACACTGTTTACCTCTAAAATTTACCATGCTTAGATTTTATACATACCATGTGATCGCCCTTTGCAAACCTTCTGACAAGTAAAGTCAATGAGAAAGCTAGATTCACTTAACAACTGTGTTACTAACTAAACAACTGCACTTCAGAACTGTAGCAAGAAAGGTTGTATAATGGGAAAAACTGATTTAACAAATATCTCACTTAGCAACAGAAATTTTGGGCTCAATTGTGGTTGTAAGTCGAGGACTACCTATATTTCACAATAAAATCCTTAAATAATCAAATGTCTTTGCTATATTAAAAGAAATCTTAAATCAACATTAAAAATATTGACGTAAAATAACCCTTGTTTTTCATCAGCAACTGAATCAACTACTTCAGATTCATGGAAGCCTCATTTTTTCTCAAGTAAAAAAGCCAGTTCTTTTTGAAGTGTTATTATTATAATTATGATTCAAGTCAACCTTTCTCAAATATGCATTCTATCTCAAAGGAGAAAGAACCAATTCTATCCAAAACAATCCCACTGAATTAAATAGTATACTCCAAAGTAAACCAAATGTGCACAGTAAATCAGCTCTAAAATACACTATCTTAAACACATCTGCCATAAAAAATTTCCAAAAAACACTGCTACAACCATATTACACATTTTAGAACACAAGGACTGATTACTTCCTGCTAATATATGGGAAGTTACAAGATCACAAATATTATCTGTAGACCATGATATAACTGAAAGACATACATGATCCCAGATATTACTATCCTATGTTCTATTATAGTCCACTATACTTTCATTTTAAACCAGAAAAACCTGTTTTTGTTTTTAACTATTATATGTAGCAAAATCCTCCATTATTTGTCAGAATTCATTTTTTCCACATAATAGATATTGATTTGCTACAAAATTTTAAAGTTTGATACATGACCATAATAAGTTTGGTTTAATCTATGAATAAATTAAAATATTACTGTATTCTGTTACTTAAGAACAAAGTTCTGAAATATATTACCATGTAGGTATGTTTCATTTTAAACATGACATTCGAATCTTTTTTTCATTATGTCAATTAGGTTTAAAATGATGATTAAGAGTATTATCTTCTGCTTTGATGATTCTTTTTCTTATACTCTCAACAGTTGTTTTATCTGATGCTTTGACATTTGTTAAATTTTCCAGTGCAGGCCATCTTAAAAACCTTTCTGGACAGAAACATATATATGTGGCAATGTATAAGAAAATATTTTAAAAGACAAATATAATTGTCCAATGAGAAACAGAATTATTACCGGAGTCTGGGAGAAACTTTAATTGGGTGAAATATTAACTTATGTATATAGATATTATTTATATGGGTGCAGTGTTGACTCTGCCTGGCAAGTCTCTGCAGTTTCTTTGGCAAGATTTCAAAAGTGGTTTTTCATTCCCACCTTTGCAGGACTGGCCCAAGATCATTCAATTGGCTTTGTAACAAAGGTGAGATTAGAATTCATGCCCACCGTCCAGTCTGATGCCTTAACCAACACTACACCAAACTGGATCTCTTGGATAGAGCTACTAGGCATCCAAAAATGCTGAGATGTTGAACTTTCATTTCTTCATTAACTTGTGTTTCACTGAAAGCAAGATATACATCCCATTCCATACACATGGCGTACAGCTAAATTCTCGTATTTCAGATTATTTTTCTAAGAGAGAGAGAAATACTCCACTGTATCAGGTATTTTAACTTGCTGCTTTGACGGTGCTTCAAGTGACCTGAGGATTTATTTATGGGCTCCAATTTCCATCCACCCCACCTCCCCAAAATGGGAAATGTCATCCAAAGCTGGCCAAAGGGCACCGAGTTCAAGAACCAGATTTTAAAGCAAGGGGTCTCCAACCTTGGCCGCTTTAAGCATTTCTGGGAGTTGAAGTCCGCCAGGCTCAAAAGCGGCCAAGGCTGGGGACCCCTGCTCGAAAGCGTGATTTCAGACTGACGGCTCGGTTGCAAGAAACCACACGCTGCAAACCTGAACCAGGCAACCAGAACGCGCCCAACGGAGCAGAGACCGGCCGCCAATGACTTCGAAATAAGCACAACGCGCAAGGCTTCTTCCCTCCGAGGAAATAAGCCCCGTCCACGCCCTTTCCCCCCCCCCCCCNCCCCCCCCCCCCGCTTCCACTTCCACGCACACACCTCTCGCCTCTCCATCAAGCCAGGCTGGCCCCGTCTTCACGCCTTTGCAAACGCAGCCTCCCTTCCAAAGGATCATCCATGATGCCTTTGCACACCGAACGAACGGAGGAGGGGGAGGATTCGAGCTACCCCGAGCGGTCGGTTCGACGCAAGTGCGCGCTGCACCAGGAAAGCGCCCGGCCTGACCGCCGTGGGGGAGTGCCCGGCGCTATGCACGATCTCAAAAAGGTTAAAAAGCAACCGCATCGCGCGAGCCCAGGCCACCGTTCGCGGCTCTTTCCCCCCACACACACACACTCGGCCTTAATGAGGGCTGAGGATGGCGAGAGTCGCGGCCGGACTGCCGGCAGCAACGCCCCCTCCGCTCGGACGGAACGGAGCCCGGGCATCTTCCTCTTCGCTTCCAACGGCGTCCTCTCGTCAAGAGAAAGGCCGGGGCCGAAGCCTTCGAAAACCTGGGAGGCGGCTTTGCCGCTCCACCTGCCGCTGCGCACGAAAGGACGGCTCCGGAGCAGCCCACGCAAAGCGGCCCAGCGCCAAAGCTCGCCCCGCTTACCCCATGGTCTCTTACTGTTTACATCCAACCCCTCTGCAGTCCTTTACTACGAAAGCCGGAACCCGGCGCCTCCTCCCCAACCGACGCGGGCTGCAAGTAACGGCTAACTCCACCCGAGCCTGCCTCCCAAGTCATCCTGCCAATCCCAGGGACGCTCTCGGGTTCACCGAGCAATGGGAACAGTCCACAGTCGGAAGCAGAAGGCGGGCAAAGAAGCCGACCTCTTAGCCAATCGCCTCAGATGCGAACCTTGAAGCGACGCCTCCGTGCAATGTTGATGTGACGAACACAGAAAAATAAGAGTTTCTCAAGGCTCCGAATTCCGAGTGAGCTCAAACTTTAGAATTGAATTGAATTGAATTGGAAGGGACCTTAGAGGTCTTCTAGTCCAACCCCTGCTTAGGCAGGAAACCCTACAGTCAAGTGGGTTATCCAACGTCTCTTTAAAAACTTCCAGTGTTGGAGCATTTACAACTTCTGGAGGCAAGTTGTTCCACTGATCAATTGTTCTGTCAGGAAATTTCTCCTTCGTTCTAGGTTGCTTCTCTCCTTGATTTCCTTCTTTGCCTGGCAAATAAGTTGTGGAACATTCAGGGCGTATAGATGAGATGAACTTTGGACCTGGGCTGAAAGGAGGCCTAAAGAGAGAAGTGAAGGAGTCCTAGTTTCCTGAAGTGTACGGAGGAGAGGAGGTGTGATGGAAATTCAATCCCAGTCCGCGATCAATATATGTCCGCTGGAACAACTCAAGTGTAGATAATGTTCTTTGCAACATTTGGCAATGCAGTCGTTAATCTCTCTTTCCCGAACTGAAAATGTAGAAATGAAACGAAAGTGGCAGAAGGAGATCAGGTGTTGTGTAAAGATGCTTTTACAATCGCATGCTCAAAGGAGATAACTATAACAACTTTGGAAATTTATCATATTCAGTATATGATATTCAGTACAACTCTCACCTCGCAGTTGTATGATATGGTTACTCACGTTCATTCCAATCGATCTTCTACTTTCATATAGGGCTGCCGATAGTGAGCTGCAAAAATTTGGACGACTGCAAGATATGAACCTTGCTGCCATCTTTATTTTGCACGCAAACACTGTTAGCTCTTAAATTGCTGAGCCGTAAATTCCATCTGTGTTCAAATCTGCACAAAGAGATGCGAATATAAGTGTGTATTAGCTATCCCATATAAATAAGCTATCCCATATAAACCTATCCCATATAGGAACACCTATAAATATTTTTTTTGCTAATATTAAATCAACAAGTCTGTGTTGCAGTGATGAACAATGGCCTGCAACTTTGAAATATGCACATAAACATGAACCACACCCTTTGACTATTTTAATTCACTTACTCAAATCAAATTGCTATTACAGTCATATATAAACTTGAGTGTGTGGCACAGTGAGTAAAAATATGAAAGGCACATCAAGAGTTTTAAAATGAAAAGCTTGAAGATATGAAAGTACATTAAAACTATATATATAAATCTAAAGTCCTCTAAAGGAAGTGTAGGAGCATTAGGCAGGTATAAGAGAGGTTAATATGTGGAAAATTACAGTGTACGCTAGAATGGCTAACTAGATACTAATTAAGTCTAGGTTATAGCACAGGTCATCCAAGGAATTTTAAGAGCTGCTGCCTAGAACAAGGCAAGATTATATGTTGTAGCAGGATTGTATCTGAAAGCAATCGGGAGGTGCTCCCTCATATTTATGCAGTAATGGTAAGATAAAGCTAGTATATCTGTAATACAGGCACTGGAGCAGCATATGCTCTGTTTCTGTTTGTACAGAGTCACAAGCTTAAACCCCTGTCACACAGCACCAACGGATGCAAAGAGGATGTAAAACGGAGAGAAACACTTGCCATCCGTTGGTTACACGATGCTTCCGTTCTGGACTCACTGCCTCCGTTTTTCATCTCTCTATCCGTCCAGCATCTGTCGACAGGTTCTGTCCGCTCAAAAAGTTTTGAGCTGCATAAAACTTTTTGAGCGGAAAATGTATCCAACGCGTCCTTTCTACCTCCGCTACGCATACGGAGAACATCTGTTATACATCTGTAGTCATCCGTTACGCATCCGCTATATTCGCTAGGCATCTGCACAACTTGCATCTGCACAACTCGCATCCGCTCCAGCGGAAAACGGACACGGAGGAAGCGAAACGGCGCAGAACGGACACGCAGCGTTAGTAGCAGCACGGAAGAAAGGATGAAAGCGGATGCAGCTCGCATACAAAAGCATTAAAACGAAAAACATTCGCATAGGGGACGTACCTCGGATATTTAGGATGTCTGCAGGATGCCTAAAGGATGCAAAAGGGACACAAGCGGAAAACCTATATTTCCTATAAAAAGGGGGAGGAACTCACTTTCAGTCCAGCAGCCCTGCAGTGCAGACCTCTTCAGCCTTCATCTAGCTCTTGCTTCTTCCACAGCATCCAAGTCATCTCCACCATGAATAGTCACACACTCCTTTTGGTAGCCACCATCGTTTCTACAACAGTGCGAAGCCATCTACAGGCTCTTTCACCTGTTCTACGGAAGAAAAGGAGGCGTCCAAAGAAGTGTCTGGGTCCAAAGATGGATCGCAAGAAGAGCAGAGTACGGACTGTATAACAAGCTGATGGTGGAGCTGAGGAACGAAGACCCTCGCGCATTCAGAACTTCATGAGGATGCGCCAGCCATGTTTGACGAAGTTGTGGAGCAGCTGAGACCCAGTTGACCAAGCAGAGCACTAACTTCCGGCCCAGCCTGGACCCTGGACTCAAGGTCGGCACTGACTCTGTCGCCACCTGGGCCTCAGGGACCCATGGGTACAGGATGCATGCCAGTACGGCTGGATGGTGCCACACACACCATCAGCATTGTGGTCAGAGAAGTAGTGCAGGCCCATCATCGAAGAATACCTGGAGGAGCTCCTCCAGTGCCCCTCCACTGAGAAGGCTGGAAGAAAGTTGCAGAGCAGTGGTATCAGAAGTGGAACTTCCCCCACACGTTGGAGCCATAGATGGCAAGCATGTGCCTGCAAAGCTCCAGCCAAGTCAGGGTCCACTTATCACAACTACAAGGGCTTCTTCAGTATCATTCTCTTCCGCCATTGGTCAATGCTGACTACAAGTTCATGTACATCGATGCTTCAGGCAACGGCTCATCTTCAGATGCCCAGGTATACACGCCAGTCACCTCAAGGAAGGGGCTGGAATGCAACCTCATCATGGGTCCCAGATCCAGAACCCCCTGCCCACGACACACAAGATGTTCCCTACTTCATTGTTGGTGATGACGCCTTCTCCCTCAGAACCTACCTCAACAAAGCCGTACAGTTCAAGATACCTCACCCGTGAAGAGAGGATCTTAAATACAGGCTGTCCCAGGGCAAGGTGGGTGGTGGATAATGCCTTTGGCATCCTGGCCAAGAGGTTCCAGGTATCTTCTCACCACCATGCAGCATCGCCCACAGGACCGTGAGGAGATCGTGGAAGCTTGCTGCATTCCTGCACAATTCTCATGCGCACCCGCTATCCAGTGTTGCAGAACAGGCTCATGGACCTCCAGCAAGGCAATGGGGACATGGAGCACTGTGAATGGAGGCAAGGGCGAAACCTGATAGACACTGTGGATGTTGCAAGGCCCCAACAGAGCTTCACGTGGAGGGAAGAAGCAGCGCAACCTCCTGAAACACTTGGTGCAACTCCCCAGCTGGAGCAGTGGAGTGGCAGACAGGATGTAGATGCTTAATGGATGCTTCCTTCAGCCTGTCTCATAACACTGATGAGATTGTGCCATGTATGTTCGAGTGGCCCTACAATGAACAGGACATTTAATAAAGAGTTTGTGTTTATGTTGAAATGTTTGGATCAATGATAAAATTGTTATTGATAATAAAGGGCCATAGGTGTGGATCTGGGAGGGTGGACACATACAGTCCCACTATGCTTGCACCTGGAGGTTTATCTATCCCAGCTATTACCCTCCCACAGGTATCCCTGCCATCTACTGCTATCTTAACCCATCTCACAGCTATTACACATCCAACAGATATCCCTGCCCATCCCACAGGTATCATTGCCCATCCCACAGCTATTACCCATCCAACAGGTATCCCTGCCCATCCCACAGCTATTACCCATCCAACAGGTATCCTGCCCATTCCCACTGCTATCTTTAACCCATCCCACAAGCATGCAAAGGCTTAAACCATTTCTTAAAGTTTCCACCAAGACTTTATTGACATAAATAAATGAAGCAATGTGTGATAATCTTTATTAATAACAAGCTGTAAAAGCAAATGACCCAAGTGTCCCAAGCAAAGATAAAGTCAACAGGTAGCAACCCAGTCTCTGGCACTCTTCTCAGTCACTCTGAGTGTGCCCATAGTGTCAGGGGTGAAGGGTCCAGGTGCTGTGGAGGTGGCTGCTGCTGGAGTGCTTGTCTGAGGCACCATTGGGTGCCTGGCCCGAGAGGACAACGGGATGTGTGTGTGGAGGAAGCTCTCAGAGAGCTGGCTCAGTCCTGTGATGTGAGAGCCCCTCCTCCAGGACATGGGGTGTCAGTCCCAAGACCGATGACAGATGTTCTGAGGCCGGGCTTGGCTGTGGGGTGGAGGAAGGAGAGTGTAGCGGGGCTGTCTGATCTGCAGGTGAGCGAGGTGAGGCGTGGGTGGCATCTGCTGGCGTAGGTGGCATCTGTGGCGTCAGCATGCAGTGGCACCCGGTGGCGTTCGATGTAAACCTGTGCCTGAACTGGGAAGGGCTGCCTGTGCTGCTGGACGCTCCTGGTAGCCGTAGCCTTGGTAGGTGAGGGCCTGTGGAAAGCCTTGGAAGGGCAGTGACATCACCTGGGGTGGGAGGAACAGACCTGGACTGGGTGGGGCAGGTTCACCTGGGTCTGGAGGGTTGTGAAGAAGACCGGTTGATCCTGGTCCTTTATCACCTGGTCTTGATTCGTACATGTCCAGGGAGGGTCTGGTTGACGTATGTGAGGAAAGCGGCTTGCGGTCTGAGGATGGTATGTCAGTGTGTACCAGCTTGATAGAGGAGATCTACACTGCCTGTTTGATAGTTCCCTGATGCTCCAGTCAGGAACAGTGTGGCTCTGCCCTTTCCGGTCTGGCCTCTCTCGTGCCTGCTTTCTGTGGAGTGGAGCTGGAGGTGTGGATGTGGGTTGTGGTCTCTGGTGGCAGTGCTCCAGCTCTCCTGAGATTTTGCTCCCCTGGCGTTCTAGGGGGTCCTCCACACCCTCCGCATGGGTAGTGCAGCTGTCGGGGGGGTCTCCGTCATGGGACGCTCACAGATACCCTGCCTGGACACAGGAGCTTGACTCTTGGCAGAAGAGGACTGGCTCTCTGAGGGCTGTCTGAGAGAAGAGGGTTGTCAGAGGGGCTGCTCCTCGGTGGGCGGAATCTCACCCTCCAAGAACTGCCACTGGCCATCACGTAGGTCTCCCGGTTGGTGAGCTTGACCGTGGCCATGCCAGATTTTTTGAGTGTGCAGCTTCCCATAGCCAGGGTGTGCATGTGCTTCCACCAGCCGAGGAGCACCTCCGAAGTGTAGCCCAGCTCTCTGCCTTTCTCTCTCCAAGCAGCCTGCTTCCTCTTGGTGTCTCGATAGAGCCTGTGTCCCTTCCCCAAAGATACTCGTTCTCGCCTCGCCATTCCGCACCTCATCTCTGCATGTTTGTTCTTCGATGGAGATTAGCCCTCCTCTCCCTATCATGCGTATGCCCTCCTCCCTCTAGCAGGGCCATCTGGCCCTCATAGAGGGGCTTCGAGGTTCCTAGGGACTGCTCCACCAACCTCCCACCAGCAGCAGCAGCAACAACCAACAGCACAAAAAGCAGGACCAGCAGACACCGCAGCAGCAGCACCAGCAGGACCGAGGATCAGCAGCAGCAGAGTAAGCACCAGCAGGAACCAGGAAGCACGCACAAGGAACCAGGACAAGCACCAGCAGAAGTAAGCACCAGAAGAAGCACCAGGAGCAAGGAGCAAGCGCCAGCAGAGTAGCACCAAAGAAGCACCAGCACCAGGAGCAGCGCCGCAGAGTAAGCACCAGCAGAAGCTTCAGCACCAGAAGAGTCTCCCGAGCAGCAGAAGCCCAGCAGAAGAAAGAGCAGGCCGGGGGTAGGAATGGGCCCTGTCCTTACTTGCCAGGGCTGGCAGCAGTATGGCACAGGCCTTCCTCTTCTTTCCCATGGTTGTTGGCTGGCTGGCCTGCTGGATGCTGTGTCTGGCTAGCAGTCTTTCCTCTGAAATGGTGACCTGCTTGCGAGCTGCAATCCCTTTATATCCGCGGTGGCTGACGCAATGCATCCTCCTGCAATGCGCAGTGAAGCTTTGCACCGCTAGGAGCATCCCGCTAGGCTTCCGCTCTGCATCCGCTTCATCCGACAGCAATCCGCTCTGCATCGTTTCCTCCGCTGCGCGTACCGCTTCGCTGTGCTCCCTCCGAAGCCCTGCGGATGTGCCATCCACTCCCATCCGCTTCCCATCCACTAAGGCTTCCCGTGGAGCATACCGCTTACATCCCTGGCTACGTCCTCCCATCCGTTCCTTTCCGTTGTTGTCCGCTCTGCTTATGCAAATTGGGGCACTTTGAGAGCGTATAACAACGGAACGATGGAACATTTTCTCATCCGCTGTGTCCTTTTTACATACATTTTGCATCCGTCGGCCAATGTGACAGGCCCTTTATTTTCTCTCTGGGTAAGCAATCTTCCTTGTACTAAACTTCAAGGACCGCTGAGGAGAGGGAATAACATGAGATAAAAGACCCTCCGTTGTTTGGGAACTTGACGTTTAAGTATGCCATAGGGAAAGCAAAGTATCTGTTGGATTTTCTGGCTATAGAGATTGGGATCCTAGCTAAATCCACTTTGCATTCTGGGTCTGCTTACTTAAGAGTTTTGCCCTCGCTGTACCCCATGTTGAACAGAAGTCTTGGAGAGAAACCCAAGGATTTGATTTTATTTGCCACTGTCTGTTTTCATGTGGGTTGAAACTTATTACTCATAATTAATGGGACAAAGTGAAGGGAGGGGGGAAGGCCAAGAGCTGAGTTGGTCACCTATACTGTAGCCTTCACATACATTTACTCATCTCATACACATGTAGACGCACAGGTACACGGAGGAACATGACTCTGATAATTGGTTATCTTAGGGAACAACAGTAAAGATTTAAATATAACTTCCTTGCACTCTGAGATTTGGTAGGAGGAGGAGGTGTGCAATGTATAAAGGATAAATTGTAAATGGGGTTGTCTCTCCTGCGGCTTCTCCCCATTTAAAATTCTTCCCAATCAGGTCTTCAAATTGCTCTGTAAGAGACTACTAAGAGTGTGCTGGTCTTGTGGAAAATTATGTGCCAGTGATTCCCCTTGCTGGGTATCTTCCAGTAGCAACATCTGGGATACAGGGATTTGGCAAAGAGAGTGATGGCAGCACCAGTTGAGACATTGATTTAGAATAGATCCACCCAGTAGGGATGCATATTGCAATTTAGGTTGGCTCACACCTGGTTAAGATGTGAACTTGAATAAGCCCACAATGATGTGGAGCACATTAAATGGCTGAGCAGGCAGTCTTTGACTTACAACAGTTCATTTAGTGATGATTCATTGAAATTACAACTACACTGAAAAAAGTGACTTATGATTGTTTTTCACCAAGATCAGGTGATCAAAATTCAGGCACTTGGCAACTGTCTCATATTTATGACAGTTGCAGTATCTGTGATCCCTTTTTTGCCACTTTCTGATAAGCAAAGTCAATGGGGAAGCCAGATTCACTTAACAACTGTATTACAAAATTTAACAACTACACTGTAATGATTCATTTAACAACTTTGGCAAAAAAGGTCATAAAATGGGGCACAACTCATTTAAAATTCAGCAAAAAAAATTTTTGGCTCTATTGAGGTCATAAATCAAGGACTACCTGTACATCTCTTGAACAACTGTGCTCTCCTGGTGAGTATATTGTGTGCCTTTAATTGTTTAATTGTGTTTAATATTTGTGGTGTTTGTTATGGCAGCTTCATTTTTTTTTTGGTACTGTTCATGTTTTAATTTTAAGCTATGGGAAGCCCCTCTCCCAGAAGAATGAAATATTTTGGGAAATATTTAAAAGGGCAGAATATATTTCTGCCTCCTCTAAAGGAGAAATGGAGAAACATGTTTTTAGAAGCAAGAAGCAGCCCCCAAGCCTTTCTTAATAGTCCACAGAAGATGCCAATACTTAAGAGAGAAAGAGCTTATTGAAAGAGGAAGAAAAGTATCTAGATATCTTTATCATAAGCAAAGCAAATATTGCAGGCAGAAATCCATTCAAGAAACTCTCTGTAGCAAAGTCTGAACAAAGGCAGAATGGTAGGATTAGAAGCAGCCCCTAACCCAAGATTCAACACAGAACCATTAGCCACGATAGGAATTTCCCAATCCCTTTCAGAACACAAGCCCCGTCATTGCACCATCTCAGAGCAGTCCAAACTTCAAAGTCACAGAAACCTTGGAACTGATAAACAATAAACCGGAGATTGACCAGACTAGTTCATACAAGCACCTAGGATTTGCATTTACTCTTTTGCCTGTAGAGCCATATATGACACCTACATGACCCATAGGAATCTGACAACAGCTAATAGAATACATGTTCTTGCACAGGAACAGGAAGCTCAAATATAAAGCCCAAAGAAGGTATAAAAAAACCCAATCTCAACTCCATTTTGTCAGCTGCACCAGAATCATAAATGCTGGTGGTTCTGTTCACCATAAAACCATCTTTCCAATCAGCCTCCATGTTTCCAGTGTCTTTCTCCCAGCTTGGAACTGAACCAGATGGATGTTTCTTTCAACAAAGCTAACCAGAGTCATGAATGTGAGATGGGCAGCTACCGGTATGTAAGTTGATGAAATAAAATAAATAACCCCACTTTTGTTCTACTGTTCTGGAACACTACAACTTTTGTTTTTAATGCTATTTTCCCTCTCTGTTCCAAATTCTTTCTCACTATTAGTGCAATATCTTTATTTTATCCATTGATTTCCTAATACTTTTCAGTGCTTTCCCTAACAGTTCTTCTTGTCTTTTCATAGCAATCTAGGATCATGGATTTCCTCTAAAGTTAGAGAGAGGCCGGCCAAAATACATTTGACATCTCTATGTAATGTATTTATAGAAATCAACTTTGGCTTTGGCTAAGTAAACACATCTTCCGGATATAACTCTGTCAGTTTATAATGATCATAAGTGGGCAATAGGGAAATTGCTAAGAAGCATTGTTCTGGCAGAACTGAATTGAAGGGAAGCACATTCTGGCCTCTATCACTGGCCAGGAAACAAAGGACCTCTGAAAAATTGCATCTGCAACCTTCCAGGAAAGAATAATGGCAAGGGAAATGGCCCATTCATTACTTTGGGAGGAAGCTGCTGGAATCTTGCTTCTCCCATCACCCTTTTTGAAAGAAAACTTGACAACAACTGCTAATTCTTTTGAGATTACAAAACAATTACCTTACCCTAACCATTAGATAAATGAACCAGTAGATTTAAGAACCATTTGCATACAAATGGAAAAAGTAGCTAGGTTTATGATAAATTGTGCATTGCAATTCATGGCTTATTCAGCTGCCTGTGTTTCTTTTTACTGAAAATTATCAGATAAATCTTGAACATTAATGCATATTCAGTCTCATTGGCACCCATTTGTTAGAAATGTTTATATTGTTTTTTATTATTAACAAAACAATGATAGTTATATATGTATTAGAAGTATATACACTGCTCAAAAAGATAAAGGGAACTCAAAAATAAGAGATCCCAGATCTGAATGAAATATTCTTATTAAATATGAGGTTCATTACATAGTTGAATGTGCTGACGACAAAATCACACAAGAATTATCAATGGAAATCGAATTTAGCAACCCATGGAGGTCTGGATTTGGAGTTACACTCAAAATTAAAGTGGAAAAAAACACAACAGGCTGATCCAACTTTGATGTAATGACCTTAAAACAAGTCAAAATGAGGCTCAGTGGTGTGTATGGCCTCCATGTGCCTGTATGACCTCCCTACAACGCCTGGGTGTGAGGTGGTNCTGATGAGGTGGTGGATGGTCTCCTGAGGGATCTCCTCCCACACCTGGACTAAAGCATCCCCCAACTCCTGGACAGTGTGGTATAATGTGTTGGGTGGAGCAAGACATGATGTCCCAGATGTGCTCAATTGGATTCAGGTCTGGGGAACGGGCTGGGATCATGTGATTATCATTTGCAACTTTCCCTCCTAGCTTCTGATGAGCTGCATCAGTGGGTGAAGCCATAGTTGCTTAATGACTGCATGATTCATCTAACAACTGTAGTGAATCACTTAAGAACCATGGCAGAAATGTTGTAAAATCAGGAGAAACTTAACTACCTTGCTTAGCAATGGAAATGTATTTGTTAATTAATAAATGAGGGGCTACCCAATTGCATTCATAAGTCAAGGAGTACTGTACCTTCTGAAAGTCTCCTCCAGTATGTTAGTTTGTATGGAAGACAAAACTGCTGGAAATTGCAGAGGGAGGAGAAGATTTTTCTTTTCTGCTTGTCTAAAGTGAAATTCTGGACCAAAGCTTGTTTTTCTTGTTTTTGGTTAGAATTTTTGATGGTGAATTGCATTATAATTGTTAATAAATATAATCTTTTTGAGTTGTGTTAACTTTTCAGTTAGAATGAATGAGCTATGTGCTTTTAAATTTGGATGCTCTTAATGAAGTTAAGTTTTTCAGTATGATCTTTTAGTATGACCTTTCCCCTAGCTTTACTGTTCTCGAACACTGAAGTTCAGACATAACTTCATTGTTTGTGATTATTTTGTGGCTTATTGAAATAAATGTAGGTGAGTTAACACAATTACATTTTCAGGTTGGTTTCAGTAGATCTGAAGAACACTTAAGGCTGCAATTTTCTGTATTTTGGAGTAAGGTTGTGTTGTAAAGTTAATCAGACTTTACTTTGAGTACAACTTTTAGAATTGTACTCTTAATACAGATTCAGTCCACTATTAATGATGTAAAAAGTGGTACAAGAAATTTGGTTTTTGTTCCATGAAATTATGATTAATTGCAGCTACCAGTTTACTTTTTTGATACTAATTTTCATTGTAGAAAAAAGAAACTAAAAATGATTGCCTCAAAAATGACAGTTCAATTAAGCCTCTTATATTAAAATATGTCCTTTTGAATTGATTGTATAAAAAGATGTGTTTAACTACTCTTAGTTACAAGTGGACCTAGTGAAAGATTTTTAGCAAAAAATAATGCTTTTTACCTTTGAGATACTTTAGTTCTGAAATAAAAAACTAGCTTAATTTAGTTGGTAGGAAATGTGTTTTTATCAATAATGTCTCAACTTTTTCTTGAAAAACTGGGTAGAAATAAAGAACTGAAATGTGTTTTAAGTTATGATACTATTAGATTTTCAAAAGAGCTCTAGGTATACAAATGCAAATGCATATATAAATATTCTACATATATAAATTCAAATGCATTTTTAGCTGTTGATAAAATTACTGGAATGAAACACTAGAATGGCCTGAAAAATTATGGAAAAACAAAATGTATGAATTAGTGAGGTTAAAAACTACATGTTCATATCGTCCGGCACAGGCTATATGTGGTCTGTTTCTTTGTGCAGTTCATTTATTGATACAACTAAAAAGCTAAATTTTCTGTACTGTAGTTGGTTGCTGTAAGAAGTATTTTCATTTTCTTAAAAATATATATGAAATGATGTGTTAGTTCTAAAACAAAATAAGCATGCCTTTATTGCAGCAAAACCTAAGTTCTTCAGGTAGATTCACTAATTTACTTGAGAAGCTGATAGATCATCCCTGCAGAGATAAGATTGCCCCTCATTTTGACCCTCTTTTGTAAGGCTCTGACCATGTTCTGCCAACAGGACTGGGGATCCCAGAGCCCATCAAGTGGTTCATCTGGTTGTTATTGCTGGGGGGATGGGGATATTGGTTTTTGTATTGGGGTTTCATCCTTGTAAACCACCCAGAGTTACTGAGATTGAGTTGGGCAGCCATATAAATTTTACTGAATAAATAGGAAACTTGTTATAAGATATATTATGCCTGTTGGACACTTGAAAGTGATACTTTATAAGTTTAATATATTTAATTTTTCAGGTGGATGGATGATGGTCTAATAAATGATATTACACCAAAACTAATTGGTGATAGACCCAATACCTACACATATACAAAAGCCTTAGCAGAATACATTGTACAGCAGGAGGGTACAAAATTAAATATTGCCATTGTGAGGCCATCAATTGTGGGTGCCAGCTGGAAGGAACCTTTCCCTGTAAGTCAGTGTTTATTATTTTTTCTTTATCAATATTTTGTAATTGTTGAACCTTGAGCTATCTTTATTGTTTAGATATTGGCAAGAATTATGTGACAAGTTGGATATAGAATGGCTGTGCTTTCTGCCTTAAAATTCTTTCATGAAGAAAAATTGTGTGGGTCTTTGCAGAATATAAGAAGATATAGAAAACTGCCTTTCATAATTTTGGATCATTGATTCTTCCAGGTCAACATCATCTCTGTTGACTGTTGGGAATCTTTAGAAATTCACACTTGGGTTTTCTTTAATGTGTACTTGAGGGATCAAACTTTGGTATTTCTGCATGCAAAACAAGTACCTGTCTCTAAATTATAGCTTCTCTCTCTTAAATAATTCATATATCCAGCTACAAGAACCTATACTTCTCAATTATATTTCAGTAACAAGGATTGTTTAGCATATAATTAATATTAATTACATTGTTGAACAGGATATTTCAGAAATACTAACATTATATTTTAAGCTACTACCATGCTACTACCATCCTTGTTATTTTGGAGCCTCTTGTTAAAACGGCTCTTGAAAAAAATCCTACTTACTTGATACATATGTGAAAGTAATTACAGATCACTGCATTCATTGCATATTAGCACTGATAAGTATCGGCATAAGCAGATACTAATTCAGACCCTTAAATTTTAGCATCTGCTCATTTTATCATAATGAGAGACTAAATAGAATATCTCCTTTGTTCTAGACATATTTTTGCTGATAAAATTGAAGTAATTTAAAATTTCCTTTGATATATTATTCCTGTAATTCATACTTCTAAAATGTCACAACTATATTAAATTCATGAAAGATATTTTTAAGCAGTGGATATGTTTGACTTGCAAATTGTAAACCAGGATTTTTATATTTCTGTTATACTATAAATATATCAGTTCTTGGACCTTGCCTGTACCTGATTAGTTCTTTCATTTTAAGTAACTAAACTAGAAATAGTTCTACTAAAGGAGTTTTCAAGTTGTATTAAGGTATGGTTTATGTTACTATAGGTTATTGAATAAGACAAATTGACTAAGTTTGTACAATATATTAAGCCAAAAAGTGATCTATTTGTTTATCGTTCAAACTGTGGATTCCAACTTTTCCTCAGACCGTGTTAATTCTTAGACTGAAAACATGAGAGATGGTTGGGAGGAACAGATTAGGATCCTGATGTAAATGGCATGCTAAAAAAGAATTCTAATTTTTATTCATGCTAGCAGAAAAGCCAAATCGGGATAAAGGCTTATTTATAAGATCTTCCAAAATCCCAATTTACCATTATCATTCATCAAACATACCATCACCGATGAAATATACTGTATGAGGTTTTGGGAAATAAAAAGGAAAAAGGTATCTATTGATAAAGCAACCAGTGCAGCTTTCATGTCTAATAAGAGCTTTTATCTGTTGGATCAAAATTTGCTCTATAGTATAGATATTATAAAGAATCATTATTTCTTAAGCCATTTGAAAATGGATATGTTTATTTCTTTAGCAGATTTATATAGTTGCCTAGCGCACAAACAGTGACTGTGGGCTTCATACAATTAAATAAATATTTAAAACAAGTACAACATGTTAGTATCCATAACATTTGTCATTTCTTATCTACAAATTTCTCTTCTAAAAAAGCACATTCTTTTACCATATGGAACGTTTCAGATATGAATGTAAATGATATAATATTTGATATTTGAACATTAGATTTTAAAAACTTAGTTTTATTAAAACACAATTTAATACAAAATATTTCATTGTTCATTATGGTTATTTCTCAACAGGGATGGATTGATAACTTTAATGGACCTAGTGGCCTTTTTATTGCTGTAAGTAACAGTTAAATGAAGGGATTTTTTTTCTTTTAAAAATGGAAATAATTTGAAATGGCTTTCTTAATGTGGTTTTTTTTTTAATTTTAAGGCAGGAAAAGGAATTCTTAGAACAATGCGAGCCTCAAATAATGCAGTTGCCGATCTTATTCCTGTAGATGTAGTCATCAATGCAACAATAGCTGCTGCTTGGTATTCAGGAGTTAATAGGTATAACAGGTGACAATTTTTTTTTATATAGGATAAGCAATAGTTATATAATATTAAATTATATAACCTTAAGTTTCCCCAAATATTGATGTTATTTTTGTTTGTTCTTTACACCTGTTAGGTTCCTTGAACTTAAAAAAAGGTCTAGCAGTTCTGCCAAGTGCCTCTGAGTTACTCACCACACCCACTTATCCTTAGCCAGAAATTTATGACTGATTTATGAGTTCATAAATTGAGCTATAATGCAAGATCAGGGAGTGTATGATCCTTCCTTGTTCTGAGTATAAGTGATGGTTCAGACATGCTTGAGTTTTTTGACAGTGCTTCTTTCTTTGAAGATATTTCTGAACTTTTGTTTATTTGTTTATTTACGACTGTGATGGTGAATCCATGGCATGTGTGCCACAGGTGGCAAGCAGAGCCATTTGTGTGGGCACACGAGCCCCAGCCAAACTTACCTGCACTGCATATGCACGTGCCTCCCAGCTGATTTTCGGCCCATTTGAGTCTGTTTTTGCGCTCCCAGAGGCTTGAGGAAAGCATCTGCAGCCATGGGAGGCCGAAAAACAGACCTTCCAGAAATACCAGAAGTGCCGAAATGGGCCCGTTTTAAGCCTCCCGAGGCTGCAGAGGCTTCCCTCAAGCCTCTGGGAAGGCAAAAATGGCCCTCTGGAGGCTGAAAACGGGCACTTCTGTATTTCCAGAAGGCCCGTTTTTTGGCCTTCCGAGGCTGCAGAGGTTTTCCTCAAGCCTCCAGGAAGGCGAAAATGACTGAAGCCAGTTGAAAATCAGCTGAGAGGCACACACATGTTCAGTGCAGGTAAGAGGGCAGAGGTGTTGCACATGCATGCGCTGGGGGAATGGGGCGCATTGCATTATGGGTGCATTGCACAAGTGCGCTTTCGGCACACCACAACAAAAAGGTTCGCCATCACTGATTTAGGAGATATATGAGCTATCCCACTCTGTTACAGCCCTAGAGTACAGGTAGTTCTTATAGAATACAGGTAGTTCTTGACATATTCATTTAGTGACTGTTTGAAGTTACAGTGGCACTGAAAAAGTGACTTATGATCAGTCCTTGTACTTGATGAGCATTGCAGCATTCCTGCCCTCGGTCCCATGATCAAACTTTAGGTGCTTGTATTTGTGATGTTTGCAGCATCCTGGGGTCATGTGATTGCCATTTGTAAGCTTCTCAGCCAGCTTCTGGCAAGCAAAGTCAATGAGGAAAGCCAGATTTGCTTAACAATCCAATAATTTAGTTAGCAGTAATAGGAATTTGTTTTACAGCTGTGGCAAAAAAAAGTAGGAAAATTGGTCAGGACTCCATGAACAACCACCTTAGCAATGGAAATTCTGATCCCAAAAGGCACATTAAAAGAATTATATCATCAAGAGAGACAATCTGGAAAAGAAACAGCAACAACCTAAAAGACCTAAAAATTAAATGTTGAATATGATGTACAGAACTTAAAATGCCAAAAGGCAGTAGGTAGTGCCAAATGCTGGTGCATTAGGATGCCATTTTGTTCAGATTGTGCTGCATGTTAGCTTGCTTTAGAGGACTTCAGTTGTTTAATTTAGCAAGACATGGTCCTGTAATATCAGATAACACTATCATCTGAATAATTGTCCCAGATTTAGAGATGGTACTGCATTCTAGATCCTAACTATTTCAAATAAAACTTACATGTTTTGGTGAAAGCAGAACAATTTGATTTCAGAGAAGCCTTCACTTACTTTAGTTCTGGCCAAATAAATATGAGTAGACCATTCTGTCTCTTTTGCACACCACAGCCAAGTTCTTTTTTAACTTATGCACGCCACTTCCTTTAATTGAAATGAAGGGAAGAGGTTTAAGTAATCAGTGTCAATCCTGTAAAACTGGCAAAATTTGCAGCAAGTTTGAGAATATGCTGACAGGCATGAGTTGAAAACCATAGCCTCCTTATAAGCCCTAATTTTTTATAATTAAAAACCCAGAGTTGTATATTTTTTCTTTTGCCTCTCTAAAAAATGGCCATGCATCAAAATTTCTATTCTAAATTTCCTTGAGGATCCTAATCCTACTGGATTATTTTGTAAATATAAGGTTAACTGATTGTTTGGCTGCTGTTTTACATTTCTGTTGCTCTACTTTTTATAATTTATTCAGCCAGTTTTCTGCTGTTCTGCTTCTTTTTTTGACTGTGCCTAAATTGTTTTGTACTGAGGAATGATATAAAAATGTAATCTTTTTTTTTTAGGCCAAGAAATATTATGGTATACAACTGTACAACCGGTGGCACTAATCCCTTTCATTGGGGTGAAGTTGGTAGGCCTCTTTTTTTCTGTAGTAATTAGTTCATTTTTTATAACTTACATAGATAGCCATGTATCAAGTTAGACTCAGTTGGAACTACTTTTAAAAATAGCAGTGATTCTCCTAATTCTGCTATATTTTCCTTTCTATCTGGATACATCTAAAGGACTTTTTTTGTTTTTGCTTTCTGTCAATAGATGATCCAGTTCGAAGTTCAACTTTAAAATGTACACAACTGACTCAGTTGTATACTCATTAATTTGTTATGTGTACAGGTAGTCTTCGACTTACAACAGTTCATTTAGTGAAGTTACAAATTGAAGTTCATTTCGAAGTTACAAAGGCACTGAGAAAAGTGACTTATGACCATTTTTCACATTTATGACCATTGCAACATCCACATGGTCACATGATTTACAATCATATGCTTGACAAATGGTTCATATTTATGAAGGTCGGGTGATCATATTTTGTGATCTTCTGACAAGCAAAGTCAATGGGGGAGCCAGATTAACTTAACAACTAGGTTACTAATTTAACAACTGCAGTAACTCACTTAACAAATGTGGCAAGAAAAGTTGTAAAATGGGGCAAAACTCACTTAGCAAATTTCTCACTTAGCAACATAAATTCTGGGCTCAATTGTGGTGGTAAGTTGAGGACTACCTGTATTTTAAACTATACTTGATTGAATGAAACACTTTAGGAGTAAAAAATTAAGTATTTGATCAGTATTACATCAATGTGGATGAATCACATAGCTGCATGTTTAGTAGGAAATACAAGGTCATACAAGCTTTATTTGCCTGTGTACGTATTGCAATTTCACAGGTGTAGTAACAATACCCTTAAAAGTCTATAAAACTAAGACAATTTGTATATTGTATAAAAGTCACAGAACTTTATTTTTCTGATAGAAATGCACTGATACCAATTTTTGGAACAGTGTTCACATATCTGTGGCTTTACTTAGCATTTGAATTATAATGTGTGGTGATATAGCATTTCTGATTTGGACATATTTATTACAAAACAATACTAAAGCACAAGAAATATGCTTTGAGACTGCATAGTATTTGCTGATATCCCTTACAATACATATCAGGAAGCTGAGGAGAAAAGTCAAATTTTACTTCTGTTTCATTAGTTCATATGCTGCCACTGTATTATGCTGGAATTTATACTATCGTTGCCATCTGATCCCATCATCAATTATTTGAGATTTAGCCTACCATTTTAGTTTCTAAACTTTTCAGACTCCATGAGGTATATTGGTTTTATATTTCCCAGAAGTCATTTGAAATTTAAATAATTGTCTAATCTAGGCATCAGCCTATAATCTCTCTCATTTATAGTTCTTTGGTTAAATTTTATGGGTGGTAAAAGGGAAGCTTGTATTTTTTTCAACTGATTTATTTCTTTAGGGAAAAATGGCTGATTTTACTAAATAAGGTTAAGGTAGAGAAAGCATCAGTTTAGATCCTTAAGGAAAGAATCTATTTTATATAGTGAGTTTGTAATTTTTACTTGAATGTATATCTTAATTTTGAAATATTGCTTCAATGTAATGTGCCTGGGTTTTGCATGATTATGTAAAATATAGCAAGTTAAGCCTATGAAAAACTATTCTCGTTGATTCATAGATTTAATAAGTAAAAAAAGAGAAAAGGGGGAAACAGTTAAAAGGTAATGCTTAGGTATGCAAACAAGTCCAATGAAAAAGTTTTGTAATTTTAGTTTAATTGAATAAAATGCTTTAACTTTGTTAATGAAGTATGTGTAGGAAATAATGTGGTTTAAATCAGTGGGAATAATATTATCTGTTGTGATGTCCATGGAAGTCCAGTACATTTACATGGTTATTATCAAAGCTGTTACACAACTTTTCTTTCTTAGAATACCATGTAATATCCACTTTCAAGAGGAATCCTCTCGAACAGGCCTTCAGACGGCCCAATGTAAATCTAACATCCAATCACCTTTTATATCACTACTGGATTGCTGTAAGCCATAAGGCCCCAGCATTCCTGTATGATATCTACCTCAGGATTACAGGAAGAAACCCAAGGTAATGGTGACTAGCTCTGCTTTGTGTTCCTGGCTATTTACAACCCATGCTTACACAATTAACACTTTTTTTCCTTTTTCGTAATGATGGTTGAATGGAATGTTAAATCCATAGAAGTGTTCGAATCCAAGTCTGCTATTTTCCAACAACAGTGAAAATGGTGTAGTATGGAGTACTTAACCCATTAAGATGTCTAGAGATGATTGGATTTATTCTTTGAACAAGAGCTACTCAGAACATTTTGACCCTTATTTTTCCTACAGAATGTTACCTAAATTTGATATTCAAGAGGAATCCTTTAGAACAAGCAATCAGGCGTCCCAATCTTAAAATCCAGTCCAACCCCTTTATTCATCATTATTGGACTACAGTCGGTCACATACTTCCTGCGTTGTTATACGATGTTGTTCTCAGGTTGACAGGTCAGAAACCGTGGTAAGAAAGAAAAGGGCTAATTTTTTGCTAAAAGCAATGGAAGCTTGGTGGCAGTTTAGATCAATGGCATGAGCTTTTTTTACCTTAGATTTACTAATGGAAGAATCAACAATAACCGTAAAAGAGCTGGATATTTTGGGGGCTTCGTGACTGGCTGACATTTGCTTTATTAGAGTCATTGATCCATTTCACGCAGTTACTATGCTCTTCAAATCATCCTACTCTAGCACTGTTATTGAAAATTATAAGCTAAAATGAATGGGGAGGGGAAGGGATAGAAGAGATACTAAAAACTATGGTACGCATGGTTTCTTTAACGAATTTAGATAATTTAGGGCACATTTTCTAACACCATCATTTGGCTTATAATTCTTTTGGCTTAGGAATTTCTTTAAGCGGTCAAAATGTATACTTTTACTCATCAAATCTGCATATTTTTTCTCTATCTTAACATTTTAAAATGGCAATTTTTTCAAGCTTTCTTTTGCAGAATTGCTGCTCAAACTGCATAGCCTCCACCCCCATAAGTCTGAAGAAACAAAAGATATGTTATTATTTCAGTAGTTTAGTATTTGGAGAGGAGAAGGAAACTATATATATCTGTAAATATAAATACACGTAAACGCACACATACAAAGTCAAAGATTGTAGGTATGTGTATGTGTGCGTGTGTATACATCTGTGAGAAAATGAATATGTCTTTGACTTTGGGAACTCTCATCATTTCTCTTACAGGATTAGTATACTGTTCCAATAAATATAAATAATTTTAGTAAACACAGCTCTTTTTTGCCATGACAATTTAGGCAATAGTTTTCATTTGTTCCATGGTATAGGCAACAAGCAAAGGCAATTGAATGAGCCTGTAATATTTTCCCAAGTCCATAAACAGCAATTTTACTAATTGTACTCTTCAGAACAACTTTCCCATAAAGGATACTGAGCCTTTGTTGGTATCATTGTTGTCATTTTGGCAGTCTTCTCTACATTCCTATAAGAAAGTTATAGAGTAGAGAACTTCTTTTCCGTTCCCAGAAGCACTTCACACTTTTCCCCTCCCCCAGAAGCTCTTCTCTCTCTTCCCCTCCCCCCAGCTGTTGTGTAATACAACTTTCAGATGTAATTCATGTTTAATAGACTATATTTGAACTCTGTAAAACATGCTTTAGTAGGTGACATCACCTGGATGACTTTGTTTTGGCTTGGAATCTAAGCAGAGGTTAGGCCTGATTACTTCTTTAATAGGAGACCACCAGGAAATGGCAGGAACTGCAGGAGGTTGAAAAATAATATGCCAAAAGAATATGTCTGAAAAACTACTTCCATACTATTAACACGAAAAATACATGAATGTGCCTATATTAAGTTGAGGTTATTTTAAATCCTTGACTTTAATTGTGGGAAAGATGGTTTTTGGATTAAAACAATTTAAAAAAGAAATGTTTCCTACCAGCGAAACTTGTATTTCCTAAACATGCTTATATCTAACTGGTAGCTATACCTATTAAAAACTGAACTGATAATTATCCCATGAATTCTGCATAATCTGCCTGCTACAAGAAAATTTAAGATTCCTATATAATGATGAATACATACACTTATAAAATGCTTTGTTTCCAGTGTTGTTTATATCAATCCTACCAAACAAAGTAAAAGTGATTCATTGTAAAAAGCAGGCAGTATCTGTTTTTCAGAATGTCTTTTTGTGTAGAATTAGTTTGTTGTGAGCTGAAAATTAATGGTTTTCTATAAGATAAAAAGTTTATTATTTGAAAATTTGGCACATTTTGAAACTGCCATGAAATCAAAATCCAGATCACCATCCCTCCAGGACATTATGATCATATAGCATAATTGGTGATCAAATGCTAGTCCTCATACCTGTATTTTTATATTTTAGGAGCGAGAAAGTAGTTTGAAGTAACCAATTTCTTGCTGAAATGGTTTAATTATATCATTATCTTTAATCATAACAATCTATAACTCAGGTAGAATATGTGCACCCAATTTAGTTCATAAGCTCCAACCATAATTCAAACATTAATATCAAAATATATTTCAAATAAGCCATAACAGGAAAAACACTTCCTTTGTGATGGTGTACCTTTGTGAAGGTTCCTTTGTGTTTTAATGTATAATTAGAGATCCAGGAAAGAGACAATTTCTGCTTGTTATTTATGAAAGAAGATGAATTAGTATCAACATTTATCAGAGTAAAATAAAAGACCAGGGAAACCTTACAAATATATTTTTAGCTGCCTGCTAAATGGGATGAAAGCAATCTGTAGTACTCCCAGTATTGCTTAAATATAATTTTCAGCATCCCAGACAGCCAGGTCAGTATGAAGTTATTTGGAATTTTAACTCAACAATATCTGTGACAGGTTGTTGCCTCACTATCCCTCTTAAGAATAAACAAAATTATGATCACAATTCCTTAAAAACTCCCCAGTCCTATTTAGGAAAGCTGTGTTTGTGTCTTTTGATTAAATTTGGTTTAAGTGCTTGCTTAATTTTTCACACACATGGCATATTGTGTAATTTTGTCAAACATTTTCATTTCTTTGCTGGCAAAGAAATACAATGTAGTTTGCTATAATGAAAAGTGGGGCTAGATTATTTTTAGCCTAGCAGTGGTTTCTCCGTTTGACTATTTGACCTGGTTATTGTTGACAAAGTTGTATATTATATAAATGAGACAAAATAAGATTTTGCATGTTTCAACATGATTAAAAAAAAAAAACAAGGTGAGCATAGAAATGTAGAGAATAGAAAAATCAAAGGCCACTGTATTAAACTTGCAATATAATTCATCTGCAGTATAAAATAACTTTGTGTTGTAGTGCTATCTAATAGTGGAAAGGAGGGGATTGTAAACAAGAAATACAATCCATTAAAATTCCTTTTGTTCTGTGTTGATCATAAACAATATTTAAAGCTTCCCTTTGGCAAAAATTCTCCAGATATCAAATAACTTAGGAAAAGGTTATTTTCTTTGCATAATTTTTGTCTTACCATTTAGCCACACATAGTATTGAACAATTAATAATAATAAAATAGGAAACAGTATAACACAATAAAAAATGGAAACAAAAATAGAATACAGCAGTAAAAATATGAAGGAATATTTCTTTATAGAAAAAACATTAATGTAGTATATTAAGGACAACAGAGGGTTCAAGTCTTACTTTGGCAAGGAGTTTCAAAAGTTGGAAGCATCCACAGAGAACTTTTTCTGTTATTCTCCCAACAACTCTGAGGATCAAAATAAAAGTAATTCTCAAATTATTTTAAATCCTAGCATCTTAAAGAGGAAAAACATTTTGTTCCAAATAAGTTGATTCCAAATAATATACTGTAGGGTTTGGAAGTTAATTTCAGTGGCTTCAGGAGTAACATGCTATTATAATTAATCGCAATCTATAGCCTGAGTGCAGCAACCTGTATCACCTGAGATATCAAAATATGATTCTGCCTATAATAATTTTAATGGAATTGAACTAAGATATTAAATGTTATGAATGTTAAATACTACATGAAAGGTCATTTGTGACCTGTCTTTAGTTTTGTAAAGGAACACTGAGGAATTCTGGAATTCTTTTTGAGAATAGCAATATGGGGGAGTTCAGTCAAGCTGGATTTTTTTCTGATTTTGTTTCCTTAATAAATATTTTCCATTTTTAAATGTAATAGGTTGAATATATATTCTGTGGTATCTCAGTTTTTGTAGGACTGTGATTCGGTTTGACAGAGTTAGATGTTTTCTGTTGTATTATGTAATTCATCTGTCTGACAAAAATAACATATAATAACTCAGGCACTAATAATTCCATAAAATCTGCAGCATGTGGACTATTCATGCAGATGTACAGTGGTTCTTAAGCAGAAAAGCACTGTGAGGAGCATTCCTTGAAGAAAGACTGTTTGAGAGTGTTTTTAGCTCATGAAGATTATAATATTTAAGTATATATGATGATGCCTGCAAAATGTTCTAATGGTAGGAAATGATTTTGCTGTTAGAATATGTTAGTCCCTTATATGCTTGGCAATTACAGCTTAATATACCTAATGTAATCATTTATTGCCATAAAGCACAAATGAATAAATGTTTCATTCATATAGCCACCAGCTTTTGTATAAAAGATATAACTAAATAGATATCACCTGAGACAGTTTACAAGTAAGATAATAACATAATAAAGTTATGCTTATTTATTTGTATAATTTGTAAGGATTGATTATGTTTCATTAAATGATATCAATTTTTCGCAATTATATACATTTTCTCCATGACAGAATATCCCTAACCTGGTCCTTAAAGGATTGGTAATATTTAGAGTGGAGTGATAATATTTAGAAAAATGCTTTACTAATTAAATAGAAGAAGCTAGATAAGAATATCATAAACTAAAATCATAACTATCCAGCAGACAATAAAATGAAACCAAACTAATCTCTAAAAATAAATTGTGACAGTATTGAAAGAGAGGTCTTGATCAGACTGGAAAAATGAAATGCTTTCCAGGAAAGAAAATATAAAAGTAATGCATGTATGTATATGTATATATATATGCATATGTATATATGAGGAATTCAACCCGAGACCCTGGCAACATTTATCTTGAAAAACAATCTAGGATACCTCTTAGTGTCCTTTTCAAAAACTTAGTTATATTTGTCTCATGATTTTATATCATTAAGGATGCTTGTTTATAACAAGTTTGATTGAGTTAGATGTTATGCTTTTAAATATTTGAAAGAATGCTTTATAACAGGGGTCATCAACCCCGGGCTGCAGACTGCTACCAGACTGTGGCCTGTTAGGAACCAAGCCGTGTAAGCATCAGGCAACCAAGCGGAGCTTTATCTGTGCATGCATGGGAT
Organism: Laticauda laticaudata; assembly: GCA_004320025.1. Classification (NCBI taxonomy): domain Eukaryota; kingdom Metazoa; phylum Chordata; class Lepidosauria; order Squamata; family Elapidae; genus Laticauda; species Laticauda laticaudata. The sequence continues at coordinate 19,692 of BHFT01049800.1, read as the reverse complement.
CTAGGCTGCACATGAAATCATTCTCCCACCCCCAGACCACGGAAGGCAATTTTCCTAATGAAACCTGTCCCTGGTGCCACAAAGGTTGGGGACAGCTATTTTATAACATGGATGACATGTATAATTTCTCTTAATATAACTCAGAAGCTGTTAAGATCCATTGGGAGTTTCACTGTTCTGAATTATTTTACAGAAGGTGGTTGTTCATATTTCAGGTGTATGTCTTCTTTTATATAAATTCACTTATTATTTGCAGTAGAATTGCATTTGGCTATCCTCAATATAAGCAAGTTACCATTACTGAATAAAAGAAATATGTCTTTCTAAAGCAACCTTTTTTTCATGGTGACTTTTATTTTCGTCCTTCACTTTTCTATCTTCCTGATGATCAGTGCTTTCTATTATAAGGTTCAGTCTTGAAATGGTCAGGGTCAGAATAGCTGTCAAATAAGGTTCTAGGGGTCTGTATTCCTGGTTGTAGCAGCACCAACAAAAAGTACAAGAGAATTCGGCATTCACTAAATTCAAGTTCAGAGATACGAGTATTTTAAAGCTATTTTTCAAGTTGATCCTACTAATAGAATGCACTATATTCAAACAAAATATTTCCTGTTGATTGATTCGGGCAATAAACATGAATAGAATATTTCTGCATATTAAGTAGGAGACATCTAAATCAGCATGATGCAAAGCATTATTTATAACCAGTATTCAAAAGAACATGGTTTTATAAAGAAACATTTCTTCCATGACCTTTTCAATTTTTAAATTAATGGGCAATGGAGTATCTCCATGCAAATCTCATCTGAATTCTTTGTGAATTATACTGTGGGTTTATTAGAGTTGTGCAGAGCTTCAAATTCAAAAGGTTAAAGATAATTTGAAGTGATTCCCCCCAAAAGGCACTGATTTAAAGGAGCTGCAATTGTTGCTATGAATTCCCTTCATATCTGCACAGCCCTAATTTATAGATAGATTTTGGTGTTCACAGTACAATCGAAGAAAAGGACCTCAGCTTTTCAGCGGGGGAGGGGGCGAATGATTTAACATGCTATGCAGAAATACTCTGCTTTTGAAAAGTCTACTTCAAGTTTTAATGGTGTAATGAGCAAACTGGAGGATCCTCTGAAGGAACCTTCCTTCTAAGTGTTGAGTCACATTTAAGTTGTGAGTGTGATCTTCCTTAATAACATCTTTTCCTGGGCTATAGGATGATGAAAACAATAACACGTCTTCACAAAGCTATGGTGCTATTGGAGTACTTTACAAGTAATTCATGGGACTGGAACACAGACAATGTCAATATGCTTATGAGCCAGCTAAATCCTGAAGACAAAAAGGCAAGTTACATTTGTGTTGGTTTGCTTGCTAACAGTGTAGTACATAAAGTATTTTAATAAAGGAACAAAATGAAAACATAAATTAATGAAAAGATAAAGCTGTAGCATGATCCCCTTCTATAGTGGCTGGCTTCAATTTATTGTAGTTTTTCTGAAACAACAATGCCAGATGTTTTCAGTATGCTCATTTTCATAATAAGCACAACTAAATACAGATAGATTTTTGTATGGGCAGCATCGGAATCCCAGATAAATCAAAATAAAATTACTATATATATAAGTATACTGCTCAAAAAAATAAAGGGAACACTTAAACAACACAATGTAACTCCAAGTCAATCACACTTCTGTGAAATCAAACTGTCCACTTAGGTAGCAACACTGATTGACAATCAATTTCACAAGCTGTTGTGGAAATGGAATAGACAAGAGGTGGAAAGCATAGGCAGTTAGCAGGACATCTCCAATAAAGGAGTGGTTCTGCAGGTGGTGACCACAGACCACCTCTCAGTTCCTTTGCTTTCTGGCTGATGGTTTGGTCACTTTTGAATGCTCCATGAGGGTGGTATGAGTGCCCAACATCCACAGGTGGGGGTTGTGCTTACAGCCCAACACCATGCAGGACGTTTGGCATATGCCAGAGAACACCAAGATTGGCAAATTCGCCACTGGCACCCTGTGCTCTTCACAGATTCCCAGACCTGAATGCAATTGAGCACATCTGGGACATCATGTCTCGCTCCATCCACCAACACCACGTTGCACCACACACTACTGAGCCTTATTTTGACTTTTTTTAAGGACATTACATCAAAGTTGGATTAGCCAGTAGTGTTTTTTTCCACTTTAATTTTGAGTGTAACTCCAAATCCAGAGCTTCATGGGTTGCTAAATTTGATTTCCATTGATAATTTTTGTGTGATTTTGTTGTCAGCACATTCAGCTATGTAATGAACAAAGTATTTAATAAGAATATTTCATTCATTCAGATCTAGGATGTCTTATTTTTGTGTTACCTTTATTTTTTTGAGCAGTGTATATTTTCCATAGAGTAGGAAAAATATTTGCTTTTAAAATAAAAACTCATACATGTTAAAGTGTTAACATTAAGGGAGGATGATAGAAATCCATTTAAAGAATGGTACTTGGATGGTAAAGAAAACCTTTAGGTGTGAGATTTGCCGTAATTTGATGCCCAAACTGAATGCTGATACATTTTTGTAACTGTATTAAGAAAAGGGAGAAGTAACTTTTGGTATTATAGGACCTAGACCAAGGGTCTTCAAACTTGGCAAGTTTAAGACTTGTGGACCAACTCCCAGAATTCCTGAGCTAACATGACTGGAGGAGGAATTCTGGGAGTTGAAGTCCACAAACCTTAAAGCTGTCAAGTTTGAAGACCCCTGATCTAGACACAATAATTCTATATAATTCCATAGATCCAGTTACATAGATTAATTCCATTGAACTCTGAATAAACAGTTATACAATTCATTTGTTACCCTTTCAAATGTATGTTATAGCCAATTTTCACACAGACACCTTTTATTTTGATACTGTTTTGAAAGGCTGAGTAGAAAAGACTGTTGGTATCAACATGTTTCTTATGTAATTCTGCTTGTGATTATTATAAGCCTTATAATACAAGGGATCCAAGAGTTTAAATTTTTTTGTGCCGTCAGTATTATGGGTCATTAATGGAAGTTAATTCTTAGGTTGAATGGATAGTTGATGTTTTATTTGTTTTTACTAAGAAACAATGTTTTATCCATTGTACTCCTGATTTGAGCTTAAAACTATATTTTTTTAGTAATAGATACATTGTTTAATTTTTATACCAGGTATTTAATTTTGATGTTCGGCAGTTACATTGGGCAGAATATATGGAAAATTACTGCATGGGAACAAAGAAGTATGTACTGAATGAAGAAATGTCTGGTCTCCCAGCAGCTCGGAAACACTTAAATAAGTATGTGAACTTGACTTTTTTGTTCCATAAATTAATATGTATTTATGTCAACTATTCTGAATGTAAAATGTTGATGAGCTGTGGGGGCATGTGTTAGAATGCAGTATTGAAGGCCAACTTTGCCCACACCAGGTGTTTGATCCTGCCTGGCTAAAGATTGACTCAGCTTTCTATTCTTCCAAATTGGACCCAGATTGTTGAGGGAATATGTTGACTGTTAACTGTCCAGAGAATGCTGTAAAGCTCTATGTAGTGATATATAAGCGGGGATGGGATGCTGGAGGCTCACAGGGGGTTTGGGAGAGCCCCTAGCTAAGATTATGTGTTGTTCGGGAAGCCCCCAAATTCCACTCCTGGCTGGCCCTGCCCACCCCACCCCTCCAAGGAGTCCCCATCCAGCACATTTTGGATGCAGGTAAGTGCAGGACACGGGTGGGGGGATCGCTCTGGGAGATTGAAAAACAGGTTTCCCAGAAGTTTGAGAAAGCCGGAAATGGGCCTGCTTCCAGCTTCCAGAGAACCTCCAGAGCCTGGCGAGGCCGTTTTCCCCCTCCCAGAGACTCAAGGAAAGCCTTCGGAGCCTGGGAAGGGCAAAAACACTCCCCCAGCTGTGGTGCAAGAGGCCGACTCAGCCACCCACCATGGCCACGCTACCCAGCAACCGGTCAGAGAACCTTTTACTAAAATTTTTGAAGCCCATCACTGTCTAAGTGCTAGTTCTGTTAATAGGCAGTGTCTTCTGTTTTTTAATTAGAAGCCAGTTTTTGGCAATACACTTAGAAAGAGAAACTTACCAATGAGCCTATGCTCATAGTCATAGTCACAGAATTCATCTCGGTCCACATCAAAGTGAGAAAAATTCAACATTATGCCTCCCTTCTGGAACAGATAAAATCCAAATGCAGACCCTATATTGAGAAAATGTGGAGTGATTCTAGTTGAAAATTAAACTATTAAATTAAGCACAGGTGCACAAAACCATAGACAAAACAAAGGTAATTTCTTTCTTCCACTTTCCCATGGAAATTATATTGAAATGCACTTAAATGCACATTACCCTCCCCCCCCCATGCACACATAATAATTTTAGATCTCCAAGGAAACCCAATGAGATTTTAGATTTGTTTGCAAACTTAATTCAAACAGCATAAGAAGACTTTCACAGACTAGTGAAAGATATGAACATGCATAAAATATCAATGTCTATACTAAGATATATAGAAGCCATAGTCACATAAGTTATTTTTAAAAGATTCATTGTTGCTTTATTGACTGAATAACTATTAGCTACTGCTGTTGATGTAATTCTGTGAATGTCAAAAATGTATGAAGGCAGGCGACAGTAACTCTTCTATAAATATTTAAACACTTCTGTATTTATTAAAATAATCAATTGACATTCTTATTATAATCATTTCAAAACATGCTAAACAGGTGTTTTGGTAAAATAATTTAGATGAGGTCCACCAAGACTCCCATATTTCTTGCCTATCTCTTTTGCATGAATGTTACATATTGGGGTTTTGATGGCCTTTTAAGTTGGGGAGAATGATACTATTTGTATCAGTCTTTCAAATGTCAGTTATCTTGTAATTCTTAGTACCCTGTAGGAAAAGAGCATATGAATTGCATAAAAATCTTTATGTAAGATGGGAGAATTCTATGATAGGAAAGGAAATCTCTCTTGCAGAGCAGTATAGTTTACCGGTGTGCAGATTTTATATAACTAGTTTGTTGTTGTGTCAGTAACAAAACTGTACGCACTACTATAAAAATTCCTTTCTGATATAAATTTTATTAAGAAATGTTGTGTTTCATCCTCAAGCTGTTATATTCATATTTACTAGTTTTCTTAAGTTTCCCATATTTGTTATTTTTTTCTTTCTTTTTCTTTCTTTTCTTTATCTCTAGGCTAAGAAACATACGGTATGGCTTCAATACAGTACTTGTAATCCTCATCTGGCGAATTTTCATTGCAAGATCGCAAATGGCAAGAAATATCTGGTATTTTGTTGTTAGCCTATGCTACAAGTTCCTCTCTTACTTCAGAGCATCCAGCACTATGAGATACTAGAGATGACAATTCCAGCATTAGGACATCTATGCATTTGATGGTCTAATGGCACAAAGCCGTATAATATACCTACTCATCTTGTCTTTTGTAAAAACATGAAATATTAGATCTGGATTGTGAAATACAGTTCATGTGATGCTTAATTGTGTATTTCTGTGAAGATTATATGGCTAATCTGGATCAATCTCTCATTAGGCAAATATGTAGGTAAGATACCCAAGCAGATTTAATACATCTGTATGAGGAAAATGTTAGGCCATTGACCAGTGTAACTGCAATTCTGGAATGCATTCAATTAAAATCTGCCTTAACATAGTAAACTTAATTTTTATTGCAAATAAGCGCATTTAGATAAAGTAAACAAATTATTCTCTTGGGTGGCAATTTATTTGAGAATCACAGCAGATTTTTCTGGTTAATCTTATGAGAAATATTCCTTGTAAATTATTTCAGTGGGGCATTCTGTTAATCTTTCCTTCTTAGCTCTTTTCCAGAGGCTCTTAACTGTACAAAAATTACTAAAAAATTCTAAAAAAATTTTTTGGGAGGAGGTGTAGTGCTGTTACAAGTACACCTACACATCTGGGATAATGCACAGAAAACAGTTAATTGTCCACCACTGAGAATTGTACCCAAACATTAGAATGCTTGAACACTGTTTCCCTCAGTTTCTTAACGCCCATCATCTAAAAGGCAGAATACTTTTAAGAAGAAAACTGCCATTGGTATGCAGTATTTTATCTCAAGCTTATGAATTGTGGCTATAAAAGAGGGTACAAAGAGAAAATGATGAAATAAGTTATTTTGAAAGCAAGGGAAACTTTCACTGCAGATAAGGAACTTGAGATCTGAATTTTAAAAAAGTCTGTTCTCTGAGTTACCCGTGTAATTTAAAATGAATTACCAAATGCTTTCTTTAGCATTTAGGAGCCAGTATATTTATGCTAAATAAGTTCAGTAGTTTCAGTAGAAATAGTTGAAACAAAAATGTAGAACATGGAAGTTGTTAATTAATTCCTACTTGAGCTAATATCTTTTTCTATATGTTTAAATTGATTTAGCAGTAAGCATCCATTTGCAACTCTCCACATATAATGTAGGTTTGAATTATGCTACATTTAAAACATGATTTTTATATCTCATGACATGTTCTACATTCTGTGCTAACTTAGATGCTTTTGTTTGCTATAATCCACATTTCCAGACAATAGTATAGGTTAATCTGATCAACTTCTATATCCATTTTTATTACTATGTTTAAGTAAATTGTGAATGAATTATACAAGTGTTATGCACAAGACATGTGTGTCCTACACTTATTATTCCACATTCAAACATTATGCCACTGTTAAAATCTTCCATATAATTGTGCTTCTACTTTTAAAAAGAATGTTTTCTTGTTAAAATTTAACTATTTTTCTCATAGTTAAATATGATTTTTTTAAAGAACAAAACCTTAATGTGCATATAATATTTATAGGGATACAACATGTTGCATGGTCAAGGACCACACTCTTTTAAAGAGTGTACGAGACTGCTGCTGCAATGGTGGAATACAATAAATTGTGAACTTTGTGATGTACCATTTTACCATTTATTTGCAACATCCTCACTATGACTGTCTGTTACCGTTGCTCCCTAAATAATTCCTCACTGACCATATATTGGTTTGGCACATTGGAATAGATGTCTGGAACTTAGCGTGCAAGAGGATGGGTGTATACGTGTACATGTGTACACAGGTGTAATAAATATTGGTAAGGCAACTGAATGTTACTTAGATAGTCATTTTTTCCTGTGTATCTTGTTTTATGGAATAAATTATAGGTTTCCTTAAAACAAATACAACTGAGAAATAACACAACTCTCCTTAACATTTTTTTGAGACAAAGTTTTCAACTTCTACACATCTAGGTGATTCATGCTATTTTCATATCTAAATATTCTCATACTACACTTGCTAATATAGCAGTTTCAATAACAGTTGTTTCAAACCTAAATATGTGAATTTGAATATTAGCCTCAAAAGTTTCAAAGTTCTCAAAAAATTGTCAAATCCAAAGTATGAGAAAAAAGCGTTATGAAACAAATCCCTTGAATATGCCAGAATTTAGAATTAGGGTTACAGAAACAACATTCCTCTGCAGTGTAAGTTCCCTATTGTAAGAATAGATATCAGAAACATCATTTTGAATAATTATATAATAAAAAATATTTGGGTGCCTTTGTCTGTAAACCAAAAATAAACAAATTCCTGAATATTGCATTTGTTGGATTTAATCAGGTAGCTTAAGCTAAATGTGAAATCTTAATTGAAAGTATCATGTGCTATGAAATACATAGTTAGAACTAGATATACTACTTTGCTTTAAATGTTTGTGGTAAACTTTGGAAGATCAGAGAAAGATAAAAACACATCATTACCAATTTTCCTTCCTTGAAAGGAAAAAACAAAGTAGAGATGTTGATCATTGAATCCAGAAAATACCTGAAATTTCATTAAAACATTGTTTTACCATGCTTTTAAAAAAGTACATTCACATAAATTGAAGACTTACCTATAAACAAGTTTTCAGTCCATGTTTAGCTATGATTATTAACATTTAACACAATTTTTAAAAGAAACCTGTGCATTAGTTAAGGCAAATTTTGAATGGCTTGTGTCATGGTCTATCTTCTATTCTACCTTAAACCGCAGCCAAGATTTCTGCTTCTTGATGAACATATTTTTGCTACAATTAAAATGTGCAGACTCTCCCAATTCTATCATCTGCCGATGTGAGGAAATACTTCAGTTATAAAATGCATCAAAATGTTGATGTAATATTCTTTTATCCTTCTTATAAGAAGAATGTTTATAAGAACACACTGTGTTTTCTTTAAGGTATTTTTTTAATCTCATTTTTTCCTCACGGTTGGAACATTTTCCATTTTACTCAATCACAGCATGGAAAAATTTAGTGATCTTTCATTTTATTCCATTAGGATTTACTCAAGTTGGAATGAATGTTTCAAGTGGCTATATTGTTTCAAGCTTAAACCAAAGTAAATGTCATACATAGTTTTAATGAGCAGCCCTTTATATTGTAAATAAAGTAGAGGTAAAAAAAAATTTCTGAGAACCACTGTATATTTTACATCAGGCATGTCTGGACCTCAGGCTACATACATGCATTCACAACTTGTAATAAACATAAACAAGATCATAAACATTTAACATGTGACTTATATACATTAGCTGTGTGATATATTTTATACACAACCCAAGACAATTCCTCTTCACTCGAGTGACCCAGCCAAACCAAAAGGGTGAATATCACTGCTTTAAACAGAAAGAGCTGTCAGTTGTTGTCCATACTTCTATAGTCTCTAGGGCTGACTTTGGAAATACATTTCACATATGGTTAATTTTTACATAGGATATTAGGAGCACACAACAAGGTCAGTGTTCTCTTTCAGCAACCCCAAGTAACTAAAGTTCAAGAGATAAACTTATTCTATATAATTGTGCTCAAATCCAAGTACTTTATAATCATGCAAATATTTGATCAAATTTTGAATTGATTTGCTTATTGGATCACTTCCCCAAATCTACCTTTTAAAGTGCATGGATATGATAGTATTGTCTGGTTTAATAGACTGTTATATAATGTACTTCAGTTAATGACTAATTTGATTTGCTTCTTCAAGTGTACTTCTTGTTGTGTACTTCCTCATCATGGTGACAGTGGTGGGTGCATTCCTTGAAGAGATGAGTGAAGGCTACCAAGATTGCATGTTCAATAGATAACTCAATCACCCGAGAGGTGAAGGTTATCTCAACTGCTCAACTAGAGCAAGCAGACTCCTATATTGGGCAGCATTGATACAGGAAAAAACTGGAGGTGAATGATTGCCTCCTATTGCATGAAAGAAGATAGTTACTGAACTTCAGTATTAGAAAGATTCCCTAAGAATACTATGCGTAGCCAAAAAAGCAAACAAATGGATCATTAAATAAATCAACCCAGAATTCTAACTTAGGACACAAATGACCAAGCTCAAATGATATTTTAATATATATTACATATTAACCAAAAGCTAGCTCCCTTGAGAACTTTATAATTCTAGCAAAGGTGGAAGGAAAAGAGGATGAAGTATGTAGCAAGGTATATGAGTTCAAATTCTCTGTTGATCGGTTGGAAGACCTGAAAGACCAGGCTGGAGGCATATTGTCCGTGGGGAGGTTTATCTGTGATTGCTTAGAGTCAGCACTGAGTTGATGAGACATGAGAAAAATGTGATTTGAGTAAATTTAAACATCTAACCATTGGAATTCAGCTAGTCCCTCTGCTTGTACAGCTAGTATGGAACAGTTTGCAGTACTTGTCCTGCCCTGGTATCCCCAATTAATTCAATATTTGCTCTTCAGGGTTCCCTTCCCTTGAGGCAGATTTTAGGGAGAATGCATGGCTACAGGGAGGAATAGGATACACTGAAAATTATTTCCTTCCTCTGCCACTGATGAAAGCCTGCTATCTCTAGACAAGCTGAAAGGGTTCCACTGAATGTTCAGATTATCTTCTTACAAGAAACATTACCTGGGAGTATAAGGCTATGGTTTCCAACCACAGAAAATCTTTGTGATATCTCCGTGCAATTCAATGTTTAATATTTTATTTGGAAAGAAACCTGTGCGGTTATTTTTATTCTTTGTGACTTTCATTTAAAGCCTTGTACATTTATTTTTAATAGGAATATGCTACAATTGGTAATCCTGCTTCTAGATGCATTGGTTACATGAGTCTCTTTTCATCACTTGTGTATTCTCAAGCAAATGATACAAACCGGTGCAATTCAGATGCATTGGGGAGAGCCAGCTGAGCCTGTTTCTGACCATTTGAGCAGCCACATGCACATTTGTGGCCCACTTGAGGTCATTTTGCAGGGCCCTGGCAGTGCTCCTCCTGTCCCTCTGTGCACAAAGGTGGAGGGAGTGGTCCTGATGCTGGGTTGTTGCCCTCCTACGGCCTCCTCCACATCTCCTGATGTACTGGCCTGTCTCCTGGTAGTGCCTCCATGCTCTGGACACTACACTGACAGACACAGCAAATCTTGCCACAGCTCGCATTGATGTGCCATCCTGGATGAGCTGCACCACCTGAGCCACTTGTGTGGGTTGTGGACTCCGTCTCATGCTACCACTAGAGTGAAAGCACAGCCAGCATTCAGAAGTGACCAAACCATCAGCCATAGGAAAGCATAGGAACTGTGAAGTGGTCTGTGGTCACCACCTACAGAACCACTCCTTTATTGGGGATGTCTTGCTAACTGCCTATGCTTTCCACCTCTTGTCTATTCCATTTGCACAACAGCATGTGAAATTAATTGACAATCAGTGTTGCTACCTAAGTGGACAGTTTGATTTCACAAAAGTGTGATTGACTTGGAGTTACATTGTGTTGTTTAAATGTTCTCTTTATTTTTTTGAGCAGTGTAGGTTTTTTTTAACAGAGATGAGGGAGGAGGAACAGATATAGTTGACATGTACTGTTATTTTTCATGCTTATTGCAATTTTTACACAACTACAGTATATCCCTTCATCCCTCTCTGTTTAAAAAATCTAATTATAGCTTTGCTTTTAATATTTATCAAAGCATTGGGGTCTTACCAAGATTTTTAATCAAGCAAGGCAGCAGCAATAAGAAGCTATAAAAACAATGCTGTAATAGTTTTATAGGTTGAAAAATGCTTGTCCTGTTCTGTGCTCCTGCTAAAAATAGTTGAATAAGATGCTGGGCAATTTAGAATATAGAAGATTATCAGTCGAGAAAACTTGGCATCAAGACTGAAAATTCAGCTTTTTGTAACTGCCATCTCCAGTATGGTAATAAATAGAAGGATTATTTATCAGATATAGTTAAATCCATAGACCAGTCTTTCTCAAAGCTTGCTTCTTAAAATTATAGATATACTGGCTTTGCATTCAAAATGACAAAAGGCCAGTAATGGCTAACCTTTTTGTTGTTGTGTGCCAAAAGTGCACGCATGTGCACACGTGTACCTACACCCACAATGTAATGTGCATGCACCCCACACACTCCCCCGCCCCTTGCGCATGCGAGCTCACCTGAACTTACTCTGTGCCTCTGTGCATGTGCCCGTGTCTCCCACACCCCCTGCCCCGCATGCACGGCAGATATCTGACAATCAGCTGTCTGGCAGGAGGCGCATGCGCAGTGGACCTGATTTGGGGTGATGGCTCGCCTGCCAGCAGAGATGGCTCTACATCAGAGGTGGTATTCAGCAGGTTCTGACCAGTTCTGAAGAACCGGTAGCAGAAATTTTGAGTAGTTAAAGCTGGCAAATACCACCTCTGACTGGAGATTTTACAGTATCCTTCCCCTGCCACGCCCACCAAACCACGCCCACAGAATAAGGAGTAAAAAAAATTGAACCCCACCATGCTCTGCATGCCACTTCCGGCACGCATGCCATAGGTTTGCCATCACGGGTCTAGGCACTTTAAATATACATTGTCCAATTCATTTTTCAATCACAAGCTTGCTTGCAGGAAGACTACTTCACATTTCCCTAGTTTCAGTTTCATCACTAACACTCTTTAACATGTAGTGATTGTTAGATTGATGCCTTATTGGTGTCTAAGCTCCAAGAAAAGGAATTGACATGTACTTTCTACTGCAAAATGGTCTCTAATAAATTCTTTGAAATCCTTACATAAGGCCATTAAAAAAAAGTCAATCTTTTCAAAAAATCTGCTTTCTTCCTAGGATTAAGTGAGTGAGTAGCTGCTCGCTTTATGTCTAAGTACTAAGGATTAGTTCTTTTACATTCTGCCCAGTGCCACTATGCAATACGAGGGAATTGTACTATAGGTGCTCTGAGAGTCATTACTAAAACTATTGTCCACCCCACCCCCCCGCGGAATCTCCAGATGATGAAACCTGAGTTGAGTAATGTGGACTGCAGAAACTCTTTTACTTGATGTGTCATAATGTCTGGCTACTATCCAGACTGAAAGATGGGTAGCAGAAGGGAACATATTTCTAGTACAACCCAGTCACGCTGACTGTATGTGGTACAGGTTGTCCTCATTAAATGACCATTTGTTCAGCACTATTCAAAGTTACAACTGTGCTGAATCCCAAGGGTGCTTTTTCTGGAGGCAACTGGACTTTCTTCTTTTTTCTTTGAAGACATTTCACTTCTCATCCAAGAAGCTTTTTCAGGTCTGATAGGATAATGGGGAATGGAAGGATTTATATCCCTTGCAGACAGTTGGTCATTTGCATCCTTTTAGATGCAAAATCTAAAATATTTTGTTGAAGCACTTGGAGGTTTATCTGAGGGTCACTTGAGTACTGCACCTCATTCCTGTAGTGTGCAATTTTTTTCCCTCTGAAAATTCATTTGTATTCCCACACCATTCAAAGGGTGTTCAACCTAAATAGTATAGATAAAAATTCTGGAGAGATTCTTAAGTCATCCAGGTTGATGGTTGCCCCAAAGGTGCTTTTCTCTGGAGGCAACTGGACTTTCTTGTTTTTTCTTTGAAGATGTTTCTTCAGCCCTGTTAGAGCTAAAGAAGCTTCTTGGATGAGAAGTGGAACATCTTCAAATAAAAAAACAAAATCCAGTTGCCTCCAGAAAAAAGCACCTTTGAGGCAACCATAACCCGGATGGCTGAGAATCTCTACAAACTGCAGAATGAATGCTACTTAGGCCCAGTCCTTAAAAGTTACCGCCATTGCAGTACCTCTGTTTTGGGCACTTGGCAATCCACCCACCTTTACAGTGCAGGATGTGCTTCAACTTCCAAGTTCCCTGCATCCACTATGACATGACACTTTATGTCTTCATTTGCTTAGCGATGGAAATTATGGTCCCAATTAGCATCATTAACCGAGGACTATCTGTACAGTAAAGCAACAACTGTGAACAACAAGTGTTACACCCAATGTTTTTGTTACTTTATTACGCTACAGTACATATCTGTTGTCAATAACTGATCCATTTGGATTGTAAGGCTTTGCTTAATGCAAGGAGGATCACAGCTAAACATACCTCATGGGAAGAATAATGTGTAACTCACCACATACCTTTTGAGGACTGTCTGTTCAACAAAGCAACAATTATACACAGTATGTCTTTGTTACCTTATTATCCTGCAGTAGACACTCTTAATTCATTTGGATTTTAAGGCTTTGTGAATGCAAGGGGATGGTCAAAGCCAAACATACCTGCTGGGAAGGGAAATACATAATTTGCCATATACCTGTCTAAGGGGCAGGAAGCTCAAAGATCCTCTCTTGATGATTGGATCAGACCAGTGGAGTCACATTTGACAAGTATATTTTTAAAAGACATGGTTGGTTGTAACGTTGAGCCCAAGCACAGTGTTCTGCTTTGTTGCTTACTGTACTACATAAGAGTTATCAACCTGGGTCTAGGGTGAGCTAATATGAGAGGAGAATTACAATCCCAGGCTATAGTTGCTGCCAGAACTCGCCCCTGCTCTACCTGGAAAGAATGAAAGCATGCTTTGGCAGTGATTCAGTCCTAGGGATCTGTGCTGCTTGTGGCCAGAATTGGTTTGCTCTTAGGGTGAGGTAGGGCATGCCCGTAACACAATCTGGCCTGGATCTAGTGCTGGGCACTTGCATACCTAGAGCTTTAACTATTGGAGTTTGCCCCCACTTCGATGTGCTGGCAGTAGGGTCAGGGTTGTGTTGTGTTTGCTCCTGTGGAAAGTAAATGTTGATTCAAGATGAGAATTACTGGCTTGGGTGGCCCTGGATTTTAGGGGTTGTGCTAAACTCATTCTCTCACTATTGAAGGAAAGATAAAAACCACGTGTTGAAGAGTTGGAAATAACGGAAATATTATTCCTTGCCCCTTTAACTATTTGTACCATAGCTCTCTAGCATAGATGCCTGAAATTAGACTGTTTGGGAGATGACCTTGATGGAAACATAGTAAGCAAGAACTATTACATAAGCAGAGAAACCTGAAACTTTCCTTAATTATAATATTTGGAAGAGACAGTGTCCTGTCTCAATAAAGTAGAGCTCTAATCAACTTGGTTTTGCAATCTGGTTTATTTTATAGGCCTCACACTGAAACAGGTGCTATTCACTAAGAAATGTCACCATGTTCTCAAGCTAAAATGGTACACTGGGGTCTATGAAAGTTTGCATGCTTCATGTATATCAAAATTTGCAATATTTCAACCATAAAGTTTTACAAAATATCCTGTTTATGGACATTCTGACAATGCTTCTGGTGTGCATGAAATGGCTTGTTTTGCATCAGAAAAGAGGCTAAATTCTGCACTTGGAACATTATAAAATAAAAGATTTAAATCTCTACTTCAGTTTCTTAGTGTCTGCAACCATCGGGAAGCATAGCCAGCCGTACCAACAGGCTGAAGAACAGTTTCTACCTGTGGGCTGGCAGACTTCTGAACGGAAAATAACTTCATGTCAACATAGTATGACAAACTTGCAGGGCTGGAGCATTGTGCAACAAGGTCACATAGTGTAATAAGATTGGGACTGGGTTAGGGACTTCTGTCCTCACTGTGAGTTTTGTTGGGGGGGGTGCACGAAGGGAGGCTCAGCCAATCTGATTGTATACATGCTGTACTCTGACAATAAAGGTAATAAGAAAAATAAAAATAAGAAACCATGATGGTGAAAAATGCATATAAAGGTTGCAAGCGTTTTTCCATGCAAGGCCTATCAAAAATCATAATTGTTTTTCTGAATCTTAATCCACTTCTGTGCATCAAGTTGAAATAAACCACCTGCATCTCAGTCAATCCCATACTGATTTGCCAAACCAGATTGGATGCCCTGGGCACATTTTATATAAACTGCAATGAAATAATTAACAATCTTTACAAAGATCTTAAAAGCTAACAAATGTATAATTTAAACTTGGCCTGAAACATTAATAGAAGTAACCTTACTAGTGGAATGTTTTGCTTTCTGCTGAAGCAGGCTTAACACGCAGGGGATGAATGGGATGAAATACGTTAATATATACACAATATGGCAGAATTCTGCCACAAATTAAATGTTTCAATAAAGACTAACATTTATTTTATCTGCATACATTTGTATATTGCTCAACTCCACTCCAGGTAGTATACAGCATAAAACCTGCCATCCACAGTGGTGTTCCACAAGTACTGCATTGTGTGATTGGCTATATCATGCAAAGCTTTGATTAGCTTTTTAAAGTAAATTGATAAATCAGAACTTTCTGTCTTCCTAATAGCTTGGTTTCTTATCCGATTTGTTTCCAGGATGAACTCTGCCAAAAATTATCCCTGAATCTTTTTATATAACATTTTTACACAACCTGCATAATGATGAGGAAGCTGTGGGGAAAAGTTGAAGCAGAGAAAGAGGAAGAAGAACTTTCCAAATATTGGAATACTTGAGCAACCCAAAAAATGAAAAGCTCTTGACCTAAAGGAGAATAGTCACATTTTCTACATTTCTTGTAGATGTTTCATCTTGTTCAGTGCACCCACCACAAACCACTTGTTTCTCATAAGAAATGATTAAGTAGAGATAAGACAATCAGCATATCCATTTTGAAGTGTTGTACAAAAATTACTTAAAAGTATAATTAATGTAACATGTCCAATGGGCTGCTTCATTCACAATCTTGGTCATAATGTGACCAGTCAGAAGGTTTCCAAGAAGATGTTCTTTTCTGTTAATT
The DNA here is from genome assembly GCA_004320025.1 of Laticauda laticaudata. Classification (NCBI taxonomy): domain Eukaryota; kingdom Metazoa; phylum Chordata; class Lepidosauria; order Squamata; family Elapidae; genus Laticauda; species Laticauda laticaudata. The sequence continues at coordinate 3,574 of BHFT01049800.1, read as the reverse complement.
GTATTAGATTGACTTCACTCATTTCCTAACCTTGATGACTTGTGGTGATTTGTGGTATACAGGGTGTGTATGTGAGAGAGAGAGATTTACAGGAAGTATTATAGATTACAGTCTCTCATGATTTCAAAGCTAACTGCTGGCATTTTGTCAAACGTGCCAGGAATCTCATTGTGCAGAACTGAGATTTGTTTCTTAAAGGCGGAAAGTACAAACCAATTAAAATTATGTGGTTATGAGGAAGTTTAGTTCCTTTCTGCCTTCCTCTTATTTTTGGGACTAGGAAGGAGACAGTATTGGACCAAAGGGCAATGGACATCAATTGACTGAAGTTGACCCTGATCTGATAAACCTTGTCTGATAAACACAAAGGCAACCTTTTTCACTGCTTCCCCAGGGCCAATCCTGCTAGTAAACAGGGAAGCAGCTGCTTCAGCAACTAATTTTGAGTGTCATGAAAGGGCAGCAATATTAAAAATAGCTTGTTTTCTGTTCCTGTAAAGAGTTGGAAGAAGTGCTTAATGGGAATCTGCCTGCCTGCCTGTCTATCTATTTAAATCTATCTATCATAGATAGATAGATAGATAGATAGATAGATAGATAGATAGATAGATAGATAGATAGATAGAATCGTCTATCATCTATGTATTAAAATAGTTGGAAGAGGATTGGCTGTTCATGCTGTATTCTAGCTGCAAGATGTTTGAGGATGATGATAATGGGAACAATGATCTCTTTATGCAATCTAAAAGTTGTTGGGAGCTGCTCCATTCTTTGTGGGAAGAATTCCTTTGAGCCTTGACAAGCAGATAAATTAATAATGGCTGCTAGATAAAGGCTGTGAAATAATGTTTTAGCTCTACAAATAACTAGACTAATAATAGCTTTTTATCATCAAGTGATGAGTGATGGAAAGAGCTTGGAGCCTTCGATTCTCCTACATATGTGCTGGATTAGTAGGAAAGCTACCTAACTTGTGAGCATATTTTGTATATATAAATGCGAATATCCATAAATTACTATCTCTCCCATTCCACCACCACCCAAAAAAAATCTTGTGATCAGGCAAACCAATGAAAACAACCTCAGGTTAGCAGCTTTATAATCTTGTTTTGTAGCCAATATTCAAGCTTGGTTGTAGAACAAAACTAGGGCAGGAACAAACAATAACTATGTAAAGACTGTTTCAATATGTCCACAACCAAAATCAGTCACTTTCTAAAAATGACTGTTTGGTTTTTCTCTTCCAAGTCTGTAAACCTCTGTATAAATTTATTTATACTCAGCCAAGTGCAGTTTCCTCCTGACGTATGCAAGTAAGGTCTCTTTCTAGCCAAGCTGCAGTTTTGGTGATTTCATGGACATCCCCATGTGGTTTCTTGGCAACACTTCAACAGATGACAGCACCTGGCTGGTCTTGCCTGAGTTCAGAAGTCAAGCAGGGGCAGACCTGGTTAGTACTTGAATAAGAGATTATCAAGGAATACCAGGATTGGTATGAGCTGGACTGAGAAGTTGAAGAACTTGCAAAAATAAATAAGTGGTACAGTAATCAATTTCTGTATTATTTACAAAGGAAAAATGTGGCTTCCTGAATCTTAAGCTGTTGAAAAAAATCCAAATGACTTCCTTCCCTGTTTTCTCTGCTTAAAAGCTGCCTCTCTCTTTCTCGTCACTCTTTACAGGAAAAGAATGTACAGTAGTAAGAGCTTGGTTAAAGCAAGCTAACTCTTATATAGTTGAACAGTCTTTTGTTGTTGTGGAAAAAAATGAATAAAATCATTTAGATTTGTGACAATAGAATTATGACAGTGTCTTGCAGCACACTCAAAAAATAATTTTCATGGAAAACATAATCAATAATAAAGGACAGATTTAACAAAATTATACCTACCATCTTCTCCAATTTCACTCCCTCACAATCTGCAGGACACTTCTTACTATTTCTGTTACTTTTGACATGGGGTAGGAAATGTACCCACTTCTAAACAAAACAGAAACCTTCCAAGTGCCCTCATTTTATTTTCTAAAAAGGCTTGTTGTGCTCATTTGAAATCCCAAGAGGTTTTTTGAAAATAAAAAAACTGACTTAGAAGTTGATAATTTACTTCTTGATATATTAGTTTTCAGGTTTATAAATTGTGATATTGAAGAACCACATTGAGGACATCAGTTCTAGTGTAAGTATGAATACCAGGCTGTGCATGAATTTTATTGAGATAAAACAAACTATGTAGGTTCTATAATGAGACTTCAGTTGGTACATAACTGCAATGCAAAAGGAGAGCTCAGACTTTGTTGGGTCCTAGCTAAGAGGAAAACTAAAAAGAGTCAAGCCTGGTTAGTCCTTGGATGGGGAAAAAAATCAGCAAACCTTTGGATTTATATTCCAACAGCATAATTTGGTATTTTATGCAAAGAAAGACAGTAAATCCCAAGTTCCTGTGACAGCATGTTCTGAATCATTTTCCTTTAATTCACTGCATGGTTTGACTATTATCAGACAGAGAGTCCTAGAACACAGGATCCAGGAAAATCTTTCCTTAAAACTTGAAATTATTTGTCATAGTTCTCAGTTTCTTGCATAATATTACTTTTGCCTATCCCAAACTTGCTATTCAGAGACACACCTTCTGGCAACTTCAGCACTGAAAGCATTCAAACAATGATGCTTCTTAACAAACGAACAAGTGGTATCAGCAAAGTTGTTTGACTAAACCAATCTGAAAATCCTCATAAATACATTTCTAGAAGTCTAGCAATAAGTCTTGTCAGAGACCTTGGTTGTCTATAAATGATGAATAGATCTGCAACAAATAACTCCAGTTCTTTACAGATTTGTTCTGTGTGCCCTATCTTTTTGTTAACATAATCTGTTATTTCTTGAAAGCATGAGGCATTATTCCTTATTTAAAATATAATCTCCAGATGTATAAACCCATTTAGAATGGCAGCACATTTACACCACAAGGACAAAACAATTATGAAATGCTGTACTGGAAAGTCAACCAACCATTTTATGAGCAGTTTGTAAATATTCATATAAGTACGTTATCCTAGTAACTCCCCAGAAATCCAGCCAGGGAAATAGGTGTGAGTTATATGATTGTTGATTTTTGACACACCCAGCAACACCCAAAACACAAACGGGCTAGAACACTTTTATTGAAAACTCTGATTAACAGTACAAACTAAACCATACACTTTTATCTCCTATACAAGATATCTACAGAGAGAGATGAAAAGAAAGGCATATACTTAGATGACCTGCATTGACCTGCTTTCTACATTCAGAGTTTCTAGATCGGAAGAACTGAATCCAGACTAAATCCCAAAAGGGATGTTTGTCTATTTAACCAACGTAATTAAAATACATCCCTCTATGGTATTAAAAAAAAAAAACACGTTCTATCCAAATGTGTTCAGTCTTCCTTTCAAACCATCACAATCAGGCACACTGTGGCAATGCTTGTGATCACTTTAAGGCCCTGTCACACTGCCAAACGGATGCAAAACGTTAGTAAAAAGGACACAACGGACGAGAAAAATGTTCCATCCATTGTTATCCGCTCTCAAA
>BHFT01049793.1:0-57313 GCA_004320025.1 Laticauda laticaudata | reverse complement strand
GCTGTGCAAAGCCACGGCTTCCTCACCTCTCAGCAAGCAGAAGGAACTGGCTGCAGCCTCCTTCTCCTCAGCTGCAGCACAGACTTTGCAGGGAGAGAGAGAGAGAGAGAGGGAGAGATCCTCTCGGGCGAGCGCCTTCCCTCGGAATGCGGCGACGGGAGTGCCTGAAGCCAAGTGTCTCCTCAGGGCTCCAGTTGCAGGGAAGAGCCCTGACTGGCCACATGTGGCTGCGCCAAACGCCACAGCATTCCTCTAATGCCACGGCAGCAAGGGAGAAGGAAAAGCAATGGTGGCAGAAGGTCTCCCAGTATGAAGTGCCCCACCAACGCAGGCAGCACCATATCCAGGCAGGCAAGTACTTCCTAAATGCAAGCCCCCCCACCATCCCCCCCCCATTTCACATGTTTAATATGGGCCTTAATTTGGTGGGAGGGGCTTAATTCAATTTTATTGATTGAATGCCTATAAAACATGGTGGGGCTTTCTATTGGTGGAGGCCGTATTGTTGGAGAAACACGGTAATATTATGAACATGTTCCTTGTCAGCACAAAGCAATCGTTATTGGGTATTATTTCTTTTTGATGCAGCAAATTCAAATATAAAGTATCAGATCTTGTATGGTTTATATTATTTTGGGGTTTTTTTCCTGCTGTTTTTATTCTGTTGTTGTATACTGTTCAAAACTTTTTCAATTGGGTGGCTTAGAAATGTCATCAGTAAAAATAAAATTTAGCAGAGCACAGTCCTGATTAAAATTACTTATAAGTAAAATGCCTTAAAAGCAAAGCAACTTAGTCTGCTCATGACTAAATCAATTTTGACCAGATTGAATGGGAAGTACTCTTAGTTAGGTTTGGGTCATAGGACTATGGAAATTAAAGATCCCAGACCCTACCCTGGAAGAGTGGTGGGTAAAAAGACAAATTTGGGTCTACTAGTACATCTCTGAGTGTTTTATAGAAGGTTGGCCAGGATTTCTATCTAAGATCCAGAATTCATCAGCTTAAAACAAACTCACTGACATAATTAATTATGAGTTTAAGTCTTAAATAAGATTAAATCTGCATTTAACTTGCTGCCCGCCAATTAACAAAACACTTTTTAAAGATAAGTTGCTGAAAAAAGGGTGACTAGAGAAAAAGCAAACTCAAATATTTTTACATGAAAGGATATGCATTTCTATTGAAGTCCTATACCTTGAAACAGCCCCCTTCCTTTTTTTTTTTAATGAAAATTTTATTTGGGTTTTCATCAAACATAATACAAGTAAAATTTCTTTTTTTGAGAACAGCATGGTCCTGAGTTATCACTTCTCCATACAGACACAAATTCAATTTCATGTTCACCTTTGTGTTCTATTCCATATCTTATTATTATTTTAACATTTTCTCAATAATTTTTCCTTCCCTTAGTTTTCTCAATCTTACTTTTAATTATCTCATTCCTTTCTAAATTCAATAACATATATCTTTTTCTAAGTTTCAATATCTTTCTAATCATTATACTTTTGTCTGTCCTGTTTCAATTTTATATTTTCTTTTCTCATTAAACAAAATTTTCCCCTGTCGTTGTTGATTGGAGTATGACATCTTTGCATCTTTAAATATTTTGTCCATTCAACTCTTATTTAAACTTCAATTTATGCCTTTACAATTATAACATTCAATATAACACATAACTTCCAGTCGAATTCTGCTTGGTACATTCTTAAAATACGCACTNATAACAATAATAAATAAAATACTTATTCTATTCCAATTCAGCTCTATCATAAATGTTAGTTATAATCTTTAACATCTTTAACATTTCTTTTCAAAAGAATATCATACTTCTAGGAACATTTATAATATTTCCATATTTTTTTTCATTTCTTTCTTTAAGAAAGTGAATATTTAAGTGAATATTCCTCTTCACTTAAATTTTTATAGCACAAGAAACAGCCCCCTTCCTGAAGGCCTTCTAGAGTTTGGTAAAACTGAGTTTAGGGAGGGATGAGGAGATGTCATCTGTTGTTTGCATTATAGATTTGGATTTGTTGCATTATTTCAGTATTAATTGTGTTTTTAGAATTTTTATGGTTATTGTAAACCATTGGGAATCCTAATAGGTTATGGTGGAGAGAGAAAGAGGGAGGGAGGGAATGAGGAGAGGGCGGGATATTGACAAAACAGAACATTCTAATTGTTTTAGTAGCCTCATTAATATCTGGAAACTTAAGAACCTAAAGAAATGCAGTGGACAGAGTGAAATGAACGATTCAATTTCATTGGGAATGAAAAATAGAATAAAGGTTAGTATTGTTTATATGTATAAATTGTGGAATGAAGAAATGAAATATTCAGTCTTGAAAATCAATGTCTCCAGGTTTTAAGAAATGTAAAACATGTGTCTTACAATTTAAAAAAAGAAGTCAATTGACTAACAAATATTATTTTCTTCAAAGACATTTTTAAAAGGTTGCAAGTCATATTTTTTTATGCTGGCATTATTAGAAGTTTTACTAAAGTTTTTAGCAATGAATATGAATTGATTTTGTCCAGACACAGCATTGTTTTGGTTTCAAATCATAACATATATTAAAATATTATTGTTAAAAAGCTATAACAGTTAAAGATGTCAATGTGATTTAAACTTTACTCTGGATTTTGCCATTTTATGAAAAGTTTATGATATCTTAAGTGATTAGAAAGAAATATCCCCCTGATATTAAGGAAAATTTAAAATCCACAGTTCACCTACTTATTTATAGTGCAATACATTTGTGTTTTGGACTTAAAAAACAGAATTGAGACTTTCACAGTGACCGGCAAATCTAAAAAAGCAGAGACAATGAAATTTTTTTTATTCAGAACATGTCCATAATATGGAAATTAGATGTACTGTGCATGTGATAACTTGATAATAAAACTATATAGAAGAAAATGTAGGCATAAAAGCAAACAATACAACCTTTTAAAATACTTTGAAGAGAAATTAACTTGAGATTTCCCATCTTCTTTTCCATGCCCATCATGCAGGTATTTATGGGAGAGAAGACAAATGGTGGACAACCTCATCTGCAAACACGTTTTTCTACAGTTTATTGATTTTTCCATGCAACAGGATTGTTGTACATATTCTAGTGTGTATTACCTCTTGGCATGAGACATTAATGAAGAGGATTGTAGAGGAGCTCTTAAACACTTAAACTAGAGCCACAGAAATTGAGACTCCATGTCATTCTCCCCAAAGCTTTGGGGAGACATCCAGAATCTACTGTAAAAGTATTGTTTTAAATTGACCAAAAGAAAAAAAATGTTTAAAATATGAGCAGTCATGTTTAATTAGAGAGTTAGTTTAGGATAGAAATTTAGGCACCAGGCTAGAAACCAGGAAACCGTGAATTCCAGTCCTATCTTAAGCACGAAACCATCTTGGTGACCTTGAGCTAGTCTCTCTTTCTTAGCCCTAGGAAGGAGGCAATGACAGAATAACAGAATAACAGAGTTGGAAGGTATCTTGTAGGTCATCTACTCTACCCCCCTGCTCAAGCAGGAGGCTCTACAACATTTCTGAAAAGTGGCTGTCCAGCCTCTTCTTGAAAGCCTCCAGTGATAAAGCTCACACAGCTTCTGAAGGCAAACTATTCCATTAGTTGATTGTTTTGTAAGAAAATTTCTTCTTCTTTCTAGCTTGAATCTCTCCTTGATCAGTTTCCATCCACTGTTACTTGTCCTACACTCAGGTGCTTTGAAAAATAGGCTGTCCCCCTCCTCTCTGTGACAGCCCTCAAATACTGCTATCATGTTGCCCCTGGTCCTTCTCTTCACTAGATTAGCCATGCTCAGTTCTTGCAATCATCCTTATATTTTTTAGCCTCCAGGCCCCTAATCATCTTTGTTGCTGTTCTCTGTAGTCTTTCTCAAGTTTCAACATCTTTTTTATAGTCTGGTGACTAAAACTGGATATAGTATTATGGGTGTTTTCTAAGTTTCTAGGTATATTTTAAGACTTTATAGAGCGGTACTAATGTCTCATGTGATCTTGATTCAATCCCTCTGTTAATGCATCATAGGATTGCACTGGCTTTTTTGGCTGCTGCCACATACTGCTGGCTTATATTTAATTGATTGTCTACTAAGATTCCAAGATCCCACTCACAGTTACTGCTATTAAATCAGGTTTCACCTAACCTCTACATGTACTTTTGGTTTTTTTTGCTTAAGTGTAAAACTTTATTTTTCTCTACACAAAATTTCATCTTGCTAGATAGGGCTCAGGGTTCAAATCTGTCAATATCCATTTGGATCTTGAGCCTATCATTTAGGATGTTGGCTTCCTGCCAGCTCAGTATCATCTGCACATTTGAAAAGTTCATCTGCTATTCCCTCATCTATTTTGAAAATTTTGAACAGTACTGGGCCCAAGATGGAACCTTGTGGTGCCCCACTGCTTACTTCCCACAATGTAGATGTAGCACCTTTAAAGACTAGTCATTAAGTATGGTTTGCAGCCAGTTATAAATCCATCTGGTGGTGAACTGGCTTCTATCCCACTTTTTCTAGCTTACAAGAAGTAGTTTGTGGTTAAAAAATGACAAACCACGTCCCCAAAACTGTGCCACAAAAAGTGTAGGAACTTGTCTAGGCAGTCAACCAGGAGTCAACCCTAACCTGAAAGTACACACATATGTGCACACACAGAGTTATATTAATTGAACTGAATTTAAATATAAATCAAGTTAAAGTCCATTTTGTCCTAAATTCTACTTTCCAAAAAGTTACTCTGCCATATTATTTAACCAATTAATGAGCTATTTCTTTTGTAGGCTTTCAGAACCAGATCCAAACCATACCCTGGAGGAAAGAGTTGTTCATTGGTATTTTAAGCAACTGGATAAAAATGCTAGTGGTGATATCGGCAAAAAAGAAATCAAACCTTTTAAGAAATTTTTGAGAAAAAAATCAAAGCCCAAAAAATGTGTGAAAAAGTTTGTGGAATACTGTGATGTGAACAATGACAAATCTTTGACAGTTCCAGAACTAATGGGTTGTCTGGGTGTAACAAAAGAAGACAATAAAGCAGATACAAAGAAACGTCATAGTAAGTAGAATTCATTACTAGCTCTTGTACTGTAAAGCTTAGTTTTTTTAAAAAATAAAAATGTTTGCAGTTCAACTCTCAGAATTTCCCAACCAGCATACTTGGAGTTAGTCCATGCTTTTCCAAGTTAAAAAACACTGGTTTAGCTGCTATTGAATGAGATCAGTGGGCAACATCAATGGAATTTGCTTCTTCTATTTCTTAATGAGTTATTTGTAACCCAGATTGAGGATGGTTGTTAGTGAGGCCTGAAATCTATTCTGCTCCTTTGAGAGATGACTTCTTACTGTGACATCCTGGTATTGCCCCTATTTCATCCTCGGTTTTATTCCACCCAGGTTTTATTCCACTTTCAGTAATCAGCTCAATTCTTACTGAATTGTTTGGGGATCTTTCCAGTCACTTGGAAAAAAAGGGTAAACTTTGTTGTATTTCTGCAAAAGGATGTTCCTCAGCCTAGCTAATATTTTCCTCTTGAGTGTGAATTGTGTGTTTTGAGCTGCATATAAAATGGTATTTATCTTCACAACATTTGAAGAAGTGGTAAAAACAGATATTAAAACAATAAAAAGCAAAATAAATTTTGGAAATGAGCAAAAGACTAAAGGCAGAATGTTTTGGCAAGAAATCTCACTTGACATTGAGAAAAATAACGTGTACAAAAATAAGCTGGTTGGAGAATTCTGGGAGTTGAAGTCCACAGTCTTTAAGTTGCCAAGTTTGGCAACTTAGACCCCTGTTCTATGATCAGGACTTTCCCCACAAGCCAAGCAAGATCATCAAATTTATAGCATCTAGTTCTGTTGCTAAGGAATAACTTAAATTCACATCTGAAAGGTTTAAAGTCTGTTTAAATTGTTACATAGAATCCTGTTTACTCTCAAATAACTTCCTGTCTCTTTTGCTCCTCAGCAATTCCCAGAAGACATGCTGAAAGTACTCCTTCTAACAGGCAGGTACGTATAAGAAGGGGGTGTGGGGGGAAAAGAACTTTTCCATTCTCTTAATAGCATTTGGAATTTGTCTGGTTGGGCAACCACATTGAAGTGAGATAGCATTCACAAGGTAACTACCTCTGCAAGGAGAGAAACTAGCTACCAGGTTATAGATGATTATTTCTAATTTTCTGCTACTTTCTTGACAGTTATCCTCTCTAAACCAGTGGGAATTTAGTAAAAGTTTTTCACACCTTTGGAAGAATCCAGAAGAAACCTAAATCATTCCTTTCTACATCACTCATTGATTTAATTCCTTAAACATTTTATTTTACATTTTGAACAAGGTGGCCTTGAAAACTCTTAACTCTGATAGAACGTGGAACTGCCCCTTCCATTTATTTTGATTATGTAATTGTTGTGGCTATGAGCATGTGACTTACTCTTTGTTCAAATCCAAAACTGGCTTTATTTTTCTCCCCTCTGGTCTCCTCCAACTTTCTGGTCATCTGATAACACGGAAAGGATATAGTGCAATAGTGCTATCTTTTCTCTCTTTTTCTTAAAGAATTATTTGATCCAATATTTCTGCTGAATCATTTGCAATTATTTTAAAAGCTTGCCCTGTGAAGTGATAGCCTTGAAATGGCTCTAGCTGTACAAACCATCTGTTTGGCAGTTAACTGCTGCAGCAGTGGGAGGCCATAAAAGGTCCTCACAGATTCCAAAAGGGGCTTTCATTAGAAGAGCCCTCGCTTGAAAGGAAGGCTTTGGAATTGAATCTGCCTCACAAGAAACATTTAAAAAGGAACTACTTACCTTAAAGACAACAATCGGCTCTGTTTCCATTAGGGAATGGGCCACAAATGACCCAAGACTCAATACACACATTATGAACAGCAAAGTGGTAAATTGGAGCAATAGAGTTGTGGTTTAAAATGCTTTCAGACTGCAGGTGAGAAGTCATGGTTTGAATGGCTGCCATTCAGTAAACTAGTTTTTATGCAAAAGGACTATGCTAAAATATAATTGACCAGAGTGGGGGGAAAATCTTTTCTGCATAGGTAATAGGGAAAAGCATTTATACCTGAGGTACCATGGGTGGTATTGTGAAGTGGTGTGACCCAGGAGATCTGAACAACTTTATTTATTTATTTATTTTGATTTGTCAATTGCTTACAAGATAATAGGTATAAGTATTAACATAGTTATGAGTACATGGATACGGATAAGAAAAATAAAAGAAACAATAGGACAGGGACGGTAGGCACGTTTGTGCACTTATGCATGCCCCCTACAGGCCTCTTAGGAAAGGGGTGAGGTCAACAGTAGACAGTCTAAGGTTAAAGTTTTTGGGGTTTGGGGGGGAAAGAAACCACAGAGGTCAGGTAGAGTATTCCAGACATTGACGCTCTCTGTTGCTGAAGTTTGAGTTGGTAGGCGGTTAAACCATGAGTTTGTATCTATTGTGGGTTTTTCCCCCTCTTGTATTGTTATGTTGAAGCTGAAAGTATTTCATTTGACAGGTAGGACATTTCATGTATGATTATATGCTATACTTAGATCAAGCTGAAGGTGGCATAGTTCTAGATTTTCTAGTCTAGAATTTCAAGTCTGGTGGCATAAGGTATTCTGCAATGAATAGAGGTGGAGAACTCTTCTTGAGAAATTATTTCTGGAGCTTTCTCAACTGTGGCTAATATCAGTATTGAAATGGTGGGTTCCAGACTTGATGAGCTATATTCGAGGAATTGGTCTAAGCAAAAGTTTGTATGCTCTAGTTTAGTAGTGGATATTACCAGAGAAAAAGCTACGTAGGATTAGGGTTGACAAATCTCTTAATGCCTTTTGGCTATGTAGTTACAGTGGGCTTTACCACTTAGATCATTAGAGATGAGTACTCCAAGATACTGTGACAGAGTTGGATCATTCAACTAAGGACTTGACTATTCAGCCTGTATTTTATTTTTCTGATTTTTTTTCCCAATATAGCAGGACAGAGCATTTATTGTTGAGATTTAAAGTTGCCATTTGATTGCACCATTCTGATACATAGTCGAGGTCTTTTTGCAAGGGTAGCAAGAATTATCTGTGGCTGTTGAATAGCTTTAATCATCAGCAAGAGGAATGCAGTTTGCTCTTAATATAGATCACAGAGGTCATTTATGTAGAGTATGAAGAGTTGGTGCTAAAACACTTCCTTGGGGAACACCACTGTAAACAGTACAGAAATTGTAATAGGACACTCCCAGGTTTTGACCCATTTGTTGTCTGTTTGACAGGAATGCTTCTTGTCGCCAGTTATGCAGGTGTCCAGCCAGATACCATAAGATCTTTAGTGTTAAGGAGTAAGTTTTCATAGCGGCCTACCACTTGGAATCAACAGCCGAGCTTACATAGACGAAGTCTAATGTAGAGTTGCGTCTATTGTTTCCCTGGATCGAGTTGTGTTAGTACTTTCACTATATTTTGATTCTGAGAGAGAGATACGGTCTCATGCACACAAATATAGGACTATGAATGGCAAATGCTATACCTGATCGAAAACTTCAGGAAATAATTATCTGTCCTCCAAAGAAGAGCTGGAGAACAGCGGAGGGTAATTGCTGTGGAGTGAGAGGACAGGGAAGTGGGTGTTCCATATTAAATACTTCAAACAGTCTATTCTATTGGTCGAGAAATACTAGAAGCCTGATGGTTCCTTTCTCGACGCTGATTGGCAAATAATAGCTAACCTATGATTTGGCCAGTCTCAGCAAGCGGAAAAACAAGTAGCCGTCCTTGGCCACTAGCTGCAAAGCAGCCTTCTATAAAAAGAACTGCCGTCGCTTCCTGGTTCAAGTGGACTTTCTGCACTAAATAAAAGAGCTGAAGTTACGCTGATCTGTCCGCGTCTTGCATTCTTCGCGAAACACTACACTGGTGACGAAGGTGGGATTTGAGAGGAACCAGTCGAGCACGATGGCATCGAGAACCGAGCAGAACAAAAATGGCTGGAACCAACTCGCCACCCGCACCATTCAACCCAGCAGCAGGAGACTGGGAATCCTACATCGATAGATTCCTCATGTTCCTGGAAAGCAACGAATTTGCAAGGAATCTCAGACAACAGAAAAAGAAGCTGTTGTTCTGACGCACAGTGTTTTCAAGATGGCCAAGGCACTGGCAAAACCAGAAGATGTGAAACAGATGACCTGCCGATCTAGAAAAGCTCCTTGAAGGCTCACTACGCCCCGACCATCCCAGCCTTATTCGGAGACACGAATTTTACAACAGGACCAGAGAGAAGATGGAGTAGCATCGCAGACTTCAAGGCCGTTTCTCAGGGACATTGGACGGGGCATGCATAATTCCTAAACATGGATGAAGCCATGAGGGAATCGCATGGGTCCTTGGATGAGAGGACCTCACTACAAAGCCGGCTGCTAACCCAGCCAAAGATTACAGTTACTGAGGCTATTGCTGAAGCCACGGGCGGCAGAAGCATCTAAAAAATCAGTCAGCCAAAATGCAACAGATGAAGCGAATTCATCCAAAACACCCGACCGAAATGAGCCAGGGCACAGAGAAGAAAGCAGAGAGCGCATACAAAACCACCACACACAACACAGAGAGTGGATCGTCCGAATCAAACAAGACTATGAGGAGGAGATCCACAGACTCCAGGCTTAACGGGATCGATGGCTGAAGAAAGGTCGTAAGTTTGGGGTTCAGTGCGCCGGGTGCAGAGGAGACCACCCCCGTTCTGAGTGCCGGTTCTAGATGCGTGTGTCGTACTGTGTGTGCGAGAGACAGGGTCACATCAGCAAGAGTATGCCAAAACTGCAAAGAGCTACAGCCCCTGATGTAGAGAACAACACACCACCAAGAACTAAAGATAGACAAACGTGGAGCCGTGAGAGTCGCGAAAAGCAAAGGCAAGCGGGCAAACGAGAACTATAGAAAAGGAAGAAACACACAAACATCACCATCAGTCACTCTAATGCAACAAATGGCCGAAAAGTACATGTGGCAGTCTGGATCAAGGCCAAGAATGTAAAATAGAGGTAGATTCCGGAATCATACCTATTGATGGTGTCATGGATATCCTTTAAAAGACTAGTACCGCGCATCGCAGAGCTGAACTAGAATACCAATCGCTAATCCTAAGGACTATCAGGGAAACAGAATACCGGTAGTCGGACTTGGACATTTCTAAATAACTTTCAATAAACACAAGAAAATCTTGCCTCTAACCATCGTAGGACCAAAAACCGACCAAGCCCTTATTGGGACTCGAGTGGTTCGAACTTCTAGGAATCAGAAGTGGACCAGCATTAACAGCATCGCCGAGGAGGAGGAGGAGGAGAACTGATGAGGGAGTTCCAGGATGTCTTCGATGGAAAATTAGGCAAGTACCGAGGGTCCCCTATTTCATTTAATTTAGATTCAACAATAGCTCCAATTAGGCTGAAGGCGAGGCGAGTCCCTTCAACACTAAAACCAAAGATTGATGAGGAAACTTAACAAACTAATAGCACAAGGTATTTAAGAACCAACTGGACATGCCAAATGGAGGCCCCAATTGTGACCCCAATTAAACCAGATGGGTACATGAGAATCTGTGGGGGACTACAAGGCTACCCTAACCATTCCACTAACAACAAAAGCGCGTATCCTGTTCCGATAGTGCAACACCTACTACACTCCATTGGGAGAGGCAAGGTCTTCACAAAGCTTGAACTTGCCCAAAGCATACCAACCAATTACCAGTCGACCTCGAGACAGCAGAGCACAAACGATCGTGACTCATAGAGGAGCCTTCAAATGCAAAAGGCTGCAATTTGGAGTCAGCGTAGCCCAGGGGTGTTCCAAAGCCTAATGGAGCGGTTATTACAGGGATAAAAGGAGTGGTCCCATACTTTGATGCGTTGCTAGTGTCAGCTAGCAACAAGAGACAACTAGAAAGCCTGTCTCAGAGTGGTTTTACAAAGGTTCTAGAAGGCGGGACTCAAGGTCAAAAAAGAAAAGTGCCAACTAGCCTACTCAAAAGTTGAATTTCTGGAGTATCAAATCGATAAAAGAGGGCATCCACCCTACAGAGAAAAAAAAATTAAGGCAATCAAAGAAGCGCCTAGACCAAAAATCAAGGTAGAGTTTGCAAGCATTCTTGGGACTTATAAATTTTTTACAACGTTTTTCTCGCCACAGAAGGCAAGGACAGCGGAACCACTACATAGGCTTTTGGACAAGGTAGCCACCTGGACCTGGGGATGACGTGAAGAGACAGCGTTCCAGAGGGGTAAAAGACTTAATCACCTCCGACTGTATTAATGCAATACAGTGAGACACTACCATTAACAGTCACCTGTGATGCGTCACTGTTCGGTGTCGGAGCCGTACTTAGCCACATCCTGCCTGATGGAGAGAAGCACCGATCCATAGTTCTACTCCAAACACTATCAAAGAAACTGAACATAACTACAGTTCAACTGGACAAAGAGGAGCATTAGCAACAATATCCGGTTCTGTCAAACGGTTCCACGAATACCTTTACGGTAGGATCTTTTTTACCTTGTTACAGACCACAAATACCATCTATTGAGATAATACTAGCTGGAACAGAGCTCACCTCAAATATACTTATCCCAAGATGAAACAAGGTGTCCGAGTTCCTGGCAGCTACAAACCTATAAACTGATTCACCGACTCGGGCAAAGAGACATTCCCATGTGATGCAATTGAGCATACCCCCTACAGAATTAGGTAACTGATCTGGCAACCAACACATCCACCCTACAGAATTGAGACCTGGGTCCAAACCTACCATATAACCTCAGCAGACATTGGCGCGAATGAAGGCAAGAGACAAAACCTGCGTCACAAGTCTCTAAACTGGGTAGGATAAAGGTGGCCGGAAAACGAGAGAACACGACATAAATTTTAAAGCCTTCAAGCCATAGGCAAATCTGAACGTCATTGTTAAAACGGTTGCATATTATGGGGGACTGCGGTGGTTAATACCTAGCAATGGTTACATAACAAGTACTAGAGCATATGTCACATGAAGGGCCACACCGGCAATTGTATTCGAAGTGAAATACCTGGCCAGGGAGCTATGTATTGGTAGCCTAGGTGAGGACAAGATTTGGAAGTATTGTTGAAACCTGTGGTGGAAATGTCAAAACCCTCAACCTGCGCACCCCTTCCAGCTACCTGGGAAGTACTGGAGAAAGAAATCAACGAGACTGGAAAACACCGAAGTGGCTCTGTCACCGAATCCACATAGATATCTGGCGTGCCCACACAAAAGGATATACATTTTAATCATAGTAGACCTTACTCCAATTGACTTACTGCCAATTGGCTAAAAGTAAGCGTCATGAACCTATCACCACAGAAGCAGTTATTAAACAACTATGGAAACTATTTCACCACCACACACTGGAGTGTACCAGACTTGCTTGTCCAGATAACGCGCCCACAGTTTACCTGCACTAACTAATTTGTGAAAAAATCCTCGCGAAAAAATAGGCATAAGACAGCTTTGACAGCGAACGCGGCTGACCAGTCTACGATACAGGAGGGCTGAGACAAATTAGACTCAGGGGAACATTTCAGGAAAAAAAGTTGAAAAAATGCTACCATAAGCAAACACATAAAACTACCGAAGCATCTACTACAAAAAGACTAGCCCCAGGCAGAATTAACTGAATGGGCAGAAATAAGAGTCACAATTAGATAGTTATTACCCAACATACACATCTGAAAAACCACTGTCGACTCCTCCACAGATACGTGCGCAATTGAACCAGGAAACTTAGTATATGCAGAAAAATCTCACGGACACACCACTGTGGGATACCACGAAAATAATTCCAAATACACAGGACCTCGGTCCTATAGACTGACGACAGACGATGCAGAAACCTGTGGATGACACATGTGATCAGTTATGAGCACAAAGCACTGGGAACGCACCACTGACACATCCCAACATGAAAAAACAACCACACACCACAGCCAGAAAAGCACAAACATTACACAAATAATATTAATAGAACCAAACCCAAGAGGGGGGAGACCCCTTAAAACCACAAAATCAGGGGAGAGGGGAAACCCTCTGGACAGACAAGACACCCCACAAAATCCAAAATATATACAATAAACAACATTGGCAAATAATTTATACAAAAACAATGACCTATATCACCCGCAGAATCTTTGGCGAAGAAAGCAAAGGCACAAAAACTAGATTGCTGCTCCGGAAGGGAGCAGCCGAAGCCGACCTATACCAAGCCTGAGTAGGCTGGCGGGAGCAGCATGGCTGACTCCACCTCCAGAGGTTCCCACCAGGAGAAAGACGCGGAGAAACAGCGATTCCCGTCCGAACCTGTTGAAGACAATGCACAAACTAAATCCGCGGTCACTAGTCACCTAAAGCCCTGCCTTACTTTAGCTTACTATGTTAAGGTAGGACCATAAACACAAAGAGGGAGTGGGTGCATATTTAACTACTTCAATAGTCCCCTATTCCTATTGGTTGAGAAAATACTAGAAGCGATTGGTTCCTTCTTGACCCTGATTGGCCAAATAGCTAACTATGATTGGCCAGACTCAGTGGCGGGAAAAAACAAGTAGCCATCATTTTGCTATAAAAGAGCTGCCGCGGCCACTAAATAAAAGAGCTGAAGTTACGCTGGTCTCCGGTCTCATTCTTCATGAACACTACAGTGGGTTTCTCCATGCTTCCTCTGATTCCACAGAATTGGAACCAGGAATTCTGAAGTTAGATGGATGGAATGCTGAAGAGAACCAGCTTTTTGTTACTGGAAAATAGAGTTTGCATGCATGATATGGTAGCGAATAGCTGTTA
This sequence comes from Laticauda laticaudata, assembly GCA_004320025.1. Lineage (NCBI taxonomy): Eukaryota > Metazoa > Chordata > Lepidosauria > Squamata > Elapidae > Laticauda > Laticauda laticaudata. The sequence continues at coordinate 43,440 of BHFT01049793.1, read as the reverse complement.
GGCAAGGTTATTCTGCTCTGTTGTAGTTGGACATCAGTAAGAGCATTGTCAGCTGGCCCTTGGTTGATTGGTGGGAAGCTAAGTGGATAAGAAAAGGAGGAGAAGATAAGGATAAGCGAGAAGAAGTATGGCAGGAAATGTTGGTATGGACTGGTTCATGAGCAGAGAGAAAATTATTGCAATTCCTTATCCAGGATCCCCCTTTTAAGCCATAAACCAGACATCCAGACTTCTGAATAACTTGGATTTCAGTTGCTTTTGAACATCAGGTCTGTCTGCAAAAAAATATAACTGCACAACACATGTAATTGGCCACACATTAGATCTCACCTTTAACTTGAAGTGTATGCTATGTGATCTAGTTCCAGAGGATGTTTCCAACAATCCCTTTCTTGTGATTAACCAGAGCCACAGTCTGTGCAGGAAGAAGGACTGATTTCACAGAGCACATGATTTTCTCAAAAGTTGGAAGCTAATCCAGCTGGATACTTTGTTGGCTCTGAAATACAAATATGGCCAGGTTGCTGAACAGGTTTTTTTTCTGATACTAATAGAAGAGAAATGATGACATGACCTAGCCAGATAATGAAATGTCTGCAAGCAACAACTAAACTCAGAAAGTTTCTGAGCTTTTTTTTGAATGGAGAATCTTTACCTGGTCACTCAACTTTAGGAAATGAAATAGATGAAGAGAAACCAGAAGCAACCCTGTCAGAAAATGAAAAAAATTGGGGTGGCCAAAACAGAGACAATTCTGATTCAAGATTGAAAAAATAACTTCTGATTCTTGCAATCAGGAGGTATTTATTAGACTATATGCTTCACATCACAACACTGTGCATCTATGGAATGTCAGACAACTGTATTGTTAATGTGGCTCACCTTCCTTAGGAAAATATAGGGCAGAATAACTAATTGATGTAACTTGCAATAACTTGGTTTAACATTTCATGAATAATACCATTTGCATTTACTTTGAGTTGGAGGCCAGATAGGTGGAATCTACTGAGATTGCAAAAGTGATGTCTTGTTATGTTTTCTGTAAGCTCTGTAAACCTGTGAAATTCAGAGAAGTGATTTTAACTCAACTACATGTGCAGTTTCATTCACCTACCTGATTAAAGTGTTAATCCTCTTAAAAAGGATTAAGAGTTGAATTGAGGCAGTAATTAACACTTTAAAAAAATGAAGGAGTCCTGAAAGAGGCACTGGTTTGCCTGTTTCTCAAGAGGCTTAGCTAGTTCTTGAGAATGCGGTAGAGTTGCAATTATAGAGGTTATAAGAGATCTCTGGAGGATATATGGCAGTCTGTTTTTAGCCCCAGACATGAGGTGAAAATTTCATCTATTGATGGAATTTGTTCTTATGGACCAAAATTTATTTATTTATGCATTTATTTATCATATTTGTTTTTAAATATGATTTTAATTAAGCTTATCAAACTATAAACCACAAGTAAAAATAAAGATAGTAGAAAACTGAGGAAGAAAGAAAAGGAGAAGAGAGAAGTTTGGGATAAAGAGAAAAAAAGTAAACACCTCCAACTCTTTTTAACACAATAGATTAAGGACAATATTATAGCTTCAACTATTTACTATATATTAGCTGTTTCTGTAACAACAAACCTTTCTGCTCAGTAAGTCATATAGTTTCATTTTTTATGTCTGAAGCACAAAACCTAGAAGCAGTTTCCAAGCAGAAACAAAAATTGGATGCTTTTTTTTCTTTGATTAAAGCAGTTAATCTGGCCACCTCTCTAGCTCCATCAATTTTTCCAGCTACTCTTCCATTGTGAAAATGAAAGTATCTTTCCATTTTTGCACATAGAGCAGCCAACATGTGCAACAAGAAAGTTTCAGATTTTTTCAAAATCCTTGTCCATAAAACCAAAAAGAAAAATCTCTGGTTTTATTTTTATATTCATTTTAAGGATTTTCTATATTAAAATACAAATCTAACCGCAGTATTTATTTATCATACTTGTACAGTTGCCCAGCTCATATGAAAGTTCCTCTGGGCAGTCTGCAATATTTAATTAAAACAATAAATACATAAATATATATAAATATGTTGCCAAAAGTACATACACTTATAGAAAGTATATTGGTATTATTAAAAGTAATTATTTAAAAGCACAAAAACAGAAGAGGGTGATATTAACCATATTAATGGTAGTAATAAAGCCATTGCAAAATTTCTCCATTCCCCTAGTCCCCCCATCCCAGGACAGGGACTTACAGAACATTGGGAGGGGAGGAGCTAATTTCACTTCTGGATAGGGGAAGGAGATTCCACAAGGTGAATTCTGCAAGCAGAAAAGACCCAACTCCTGGAAGCCACCAAATGTAATTCCTTAACAGATGGGACTCACAGCATACTTTCTCTGCCAGACCTGACAGGCTCTGTGGATGTAATCAAAGAAAGTCAATTCCTCAGAGTATAGCTATACTTCAGAAGTGGAGTGGGAAGGAAAGAATTTGGAGAACTTCAGAACAAAGCAATAGTTTTTCCACACCCACCAGATTTACTTTCTATCAATCATGACAGTAGCTAGAGGCAAAGCAGTTCTTCTCAGAACTTTATTGCTTGTTGTTGAAACAAAGGATAAAAAGAGAGAACTGTTTGCAGTGCAAACCTTTGATAATTGATAGCTGATCATTAAAAGATCCTCTTGTGATACATTCAGCACTATGGAATATTCTATTTTAATCGCAATATATTTGTTTCAAAATATTAGTAAAATATTAGTAAAAATACTGTTTTTCCTTATTTTAATGCCATTGTGTATAGTATAGTAGCATACAGCATGAAATACTATTTTTCAAATTTTTATTGGCAGCAATCCTCAAAGAAGCAAGGCTGAACACTTCATATCCAAGGCAGATCTCTCGGACATGTGGGAGATTCCCTCACCAAAGGTCAATAAAGAGCAACCATAGTATTTGCACTTTGTACTTTAAATGTAAATTCACTTTGTAGAAATGAGATATTTAAACAGACATTTTTTAAAAAAAAAATCTGTGAAAATGTAGTAACAGCTTATTTTTAAAAAGTTACCACATACAATGTATGTGCCTTTTTTGTTGTCTGAAATCTATGTCTTGGAGATGTAAAAGTTTGCATTTAATCTATTCTTAAAAGAATTATGTTCTGTCTTGTAGAAACTAACTTTATAGTATGTATATGTGTGTGTGTGTTTGTGTGTGCATACATATACAGTATATACACACATACATACGCGCATACACATTTTCAGTAGAATTGCTTATTTTCATGTAACCTTTAATATTATTGAATCAACTTGATCTGAAGTCTACTGAGCTCACAAAGTTACATAATCTATGTTTGAAGTTGCATGTTCTTAAAGTCACATAAAAAATTAAAAAGTTTTGGTGATTTATGTACCATATAAGAACAGAGATTTTAGAAAGAGTTTAGGGTGCTTTTGTTGAAAAGGTGAATACCTTTTCTCAAAAATACGGTCGTACAGCTAGACTACAACCACGCTAGTTTGAAAACACACACACACACACATACTTTTGTCTTTTTGAATTTCCTATAATTTCTAGAAGGCAGGAGTACATGTTTATTTTAGTTTCTATCAGTTTGTTTTAGGATGGTTTAATCAGCCAGTAAAGGGGAAGAAAGTTCATTCTGTCACTCAGAGCTGATTCTGTTAAGCCACAGAATAGCAGTAAAAGGACACATTTATTTAGCATTGTTGGTGTAATTGTAAGAAGACAAAGAAACTAAAACAGACTTGTCCGTCTTTGCTGTTTCGTACACATGAATAGGCTAAGATATGAGACTTAGGAGCCCCAGGTCTTATGAAGTTAAAACCTATAACTTGGACAAATTATGTACGGTTATGTAAGGAGATGAAATTAGGCTAAACTCTCCCTTGGGGCATCTCTCATACCTTTCCTTCCAATCTGTTGGGAGGTAGGATTTTTCAGTTCATTTCTATAATGCCTTAAAGGAACAAGAATTTGTAGATGTGCATCAAAAGATGTGCACCAAATTTGTAGATTGACACCAAAAGCTTTTAAAGAAGAATCAATCATTTGGAAAACCTTAATTTTTGATTTTGGACAGATTTTAGTCAAAGAGACCAAATGGATAAAGTAACTGTTCGTATGTATTTAAAAAGTAAAGAGGATAGCTGTAATTGTTAACAATATTCTTTTCAATTTATTAACAGAAGTTTTGCTCGATAATATGTAGAATAGTTTTTGGTGATTTTGTTTTGATTTGATCTCTACATTATATTGTATTTCTATCTACATTTATAAATTGCCTAATAATGTGTGATTAGATGGCTTTATTCAGATTCAATTTGAACAATATAAGATGGGTTTTTATCCAGACGTTTGGGTGTGAGAAGATAACCATGATGCATAGGAATTTTTATGTCTTTTTAAAAATCCTTTTATTACTTAGAATTTGATACTTTTTTTAATAACGCTAAACTTTGAATTTAAACTGTTTAGATTAAAAATATAGTGCTTCAAAAAGTGTTTTTGTTGTTTGTGGCTCTTATATAACTTTATATATTTAATCAGTAGATGCATATTCTGTTTCCATAAAATATTATACCTGTTTTTTTTAAATGAACAACAAAGATTGAAGACCTAATTTATGGAATAGTCAAATATTTCATACAATCATCTGAGTAACCAATTGTGAATTTCAATATATATTAGAGATTGACAAATACTGGATTTCTATTAGTAATAATTTCACACCACACATGTTCCTAATAACACTTCTTGTAAATTGTTGTGTGAATTGTGGCATCTAGATATGAAACACACAGATTAGCAGAATATGCAGATATATAATTCTATTGTCACAAATTGCTCTTAGGAATTATTCATTTCAATATTTCAAAATGTTGTACCTATAGTTGTATATAGCTGTGTACTTAAAAGAGCGTAAAATGAAAATAAGAACAAAAGCAAAGTAGTTTTGTAGAGTCAGAGGAAGAAAGCGACATCAGCATTCAATTTCCAGGCCCCAAAGGTACAAAAGTTTTGGCTAGGCAGTTCTGGGTGATCAGAGCTGATCAGGAATGAAATTTCAATCAATTGTAAATATTTTTTTAGCTTTACCATGATTGTTAAACTTGAACTGCACTGAAATTAAAATATCACTAGGACAGAATGAGGTTAAATGAGTTTTAAAATACATTAACAAACAGGAGGAAGAAAATATAAGAAGGCTGCTGACAGATTTCTTGTGCTAGAAGAAACAAATTAAACATATCTAAATCTGGCAAGATGACTCAACTTGGCATTTCCCAAAGATGTTTGCCTTTTTATAGTCTGCCAGAAAGGACAGATTAGTGCTGGTTACTCCTTGACAAAGGCAATTTAGAAATACACCTGATACATTTACATTTGGGTTTTATGCTGTTAGAGCAACTTATATTAAAACTGGTGTCAAAAAAATTCCTTCAATGTAGAGAGTGAAAGGTTTATTGCATTAGCTTATTTTTTTAAGAAAACAAATTGAGGTAATTAGGAAGTAATTACTTCAACATTGAATGCAAAGAAGTTAACTTCATTGATGCCTGAAACATTAGACTGATCACAGTAAATGACTGATATAGACTGTGCTCACTGTCCCAATAACTTATTGTATTTTTGTTAACCAAAAGCATATGTGGAAGGCATTCAACAAACAGAACAACTTAGTTTTCTTTCTCTGATAAAAGCCCTCCTGGGTTGCTGATCTGTGTGATGCTGGCCTCCCTAAATAAATGCCAGGAAATGTTTGGAGAAATGGGTGCTGCTTTTGGGCCAGTGCCAGCCAGTACTAAGTGGTACATGGACTTATTGTCCCCTTTGTTCCCTGGACTTCTCCCTTCCAAAATAAAATATTCTTATATTTCATAATATGTAAGCAATCAAGGAGAAGCCTTATTAAATGACCAAGAGAAGACAAATATCTATTTTCTTATAATTGTTTCATTAAGCATTCTAGTCAGCCCATGCACTACTAAGCTATTTGTGCAGTAGGCATTTTAACTAAATCTGTAAGCTAGGTAGATAGATAAATAAAGAAGCTGCTAGGACTCAAACAAATCTTAGTTTTGTTTGGAAAAACTCAAGTGAATTCACTCTACCTGTGCTAGAAGCCTTATGTTAGTTGCAGCTTTGCTTTCAGATATGAAGTGTTTGTTACTTCTTACCTTTAAAAGTTACTATGGGTTGGGCCCAATTTGCCCAAGTAATGTGTTCTACGTAATTCTCCTTCCACTGGTGACCTTTTGAGGATGTTAATCTCTTGTTCCTGCAAATTAATTTCATAACCATTTAGGATTGATCCTTTCCTTACAGCTTTTGGAATGAACTTCCAGCTAATCTGAGGACGCTTGCTCATTTTTTTTAAACAGGTCTTTCATTGCTGATTATACTGATTTTAACGTTGGTTTAATAATTGTACTGTAAACCACTGATAAAATGGTAGAATTTAATAAATTCATCTATATATTCCTTCCTTTTGGTTCACCTTTCCTTTGTTTCCTTGGTGGTAAAACAAAGTAATTGGTGCTTTCTTTAATGCTAATTCAGTCAGAGATGTGTGTGTGTATTTGTGTGCAGATTTCCTGGGGAATCACTTGAGATGGTCACATCTGGAAGAGGGGAAAACACAATCATCTTGATATTTTGAGATACCATACTTTTCTTAAAGCACTGTCATGAATAACATGCAAATCATTTGTACAAAATCATAAATACTTGCTCAGTTTCTTTTTTTTACCTGTTTCTTCTTTAAAAACAATAATGATTTAAAGGATGAAACTCATAAAATCAACTTCCTTATCTTTTATATATATGCTACATCACTGGTCTTCAAAATCCCAGTTGGTTGTAGGTGTGGTACTTTAAAAAAAAGTTGTCTGTAAAAACAATGAGGACATCACATAGCCAATCAGGGAGGTCAAAGTGATTGTGTAATTGAAATATTCAGATTAAAAATAGGGCTTTTATTGATTTGCAATTAGATTGTTCCCTGGCAAAATCTGAAACTCTTAAGATATAGGTCCCGAAACTTGGCAACTTTAAAACTCATGGACTTCAATTCCCAAAATTCTATGCTGGCTATGCTATGCTGGCTGGAGAATTCTGGGAGTTGAAGTCCAAAAGTCTTAAAGTTGCCAAATTTGGAGACCTCTGGTCTAAGAGGTCATACTGTGCTAGCCCAAGGTTTCTTTTACACAAAATGTATCTACTATTCTGATGATGCCAGCATTTTCCAATACAAAGCTCAATATTGCCATCTCCTGTACTAGTCATTTCCATGACCAAAACCTGCACTAGTCATTTCCATGACTAAAAACCTGTTCCATTCCAGTTATAATTCAAACTTCTGAACATTTTGGTTTCTCTTTTGTTTAGCCCTGAAGAAGTTGAGAGAAGATCTGTTGTAACATGCATATAAAAGGGACAGCACTTGCATCACAATGCCACAATATTGCTTCTGTCAATCTGACATCCTTTGCCCCCTTCACAAAGACACCATGGGAGTGGGTACCAAGGAAAATTGTTAGATAATTAAATTATAATGCCTTATTTGCCACAAGTATTTAATCTCACATTAGAGTTATTAGCTATTATCATATTGTTTACCAACAGATCCGATAATTCTTCTGAATTTTCCTTGCTCAGTTTCGTTAGAAAACTCTGTGCTTTGAAAGAAAGCAATTCTCCTCACACTGTGCATAATTTTATTCATTTTTATCATGCCCATCAATATTTTTGGCCATTTTAAGCACATTATCTTGCTTCCAGTTCCCAACTTGTGGTGGGATGCAAAAAACAACAACAACCCACTGGATTCTAATTCCATTATTAAAGGCATAAGACAACTGGCAATTTTATTTATATTTCCCTCCTCCCCTGCTTTTTTTAACAGAAGCTAAGCGTAGTATTTTTCCTTAAGTTATTCATTGTAAATTATAAATCAAATACTGTTTCTGCAGTATATTCCAAATGGCTTCTAAATCCAAAGGAGAAAAACAAGATGTAATGAAAAATTGAGAGCAGAACCTAATGTGTATTTCTAAATTGGGAGCAGATTTACACAAGATGAGGAAATCCAAACCACAACAAAGAGGAATTTCTTTTGTATTTCTTATGATTTGAGCAAAATGTAATTAGATTTTTAAAAAATTGAATTGATAGATCCACATTAGGCTTGGCTGCTACCCTGCGGTTATAATATTTGCTTTAATCAACATGTTAATGACAAAATGTTAAAAATAATGGGGGGAGGGGGTTACTGCCTTTTTTGTGGCTTACTTTTTGCATTCCTTCTTAGAAAGATTAAAAAATAATTTAAAATACATTGGGGAAATTTTTGATCTAAGGATAATTAGAGGAAGTTGCATATAACTTTTGTGTTTAAATGTTCAAGAATGTAAAATGTGATCTCTAAAGTGAAGGAATTGGACTTTTTAAAAAGATAATGAAAATTGCAGGGGTCTAACTGAAGCCAGCCTTCTCTCATTAGATGAGCATTGCCGGTGGCAGAGTGAGCACATATATTAAAATAAATGAAATCAAGAAACATCTTGGGGGTTTTTTTCTGTTCTGAGTTTAAAAGGAAATTATCTGCAAAGTGCTGTTCATGGGACATTTCCATGAGAGAAATGTCTCATGAAAACCCCAAATCCACAATCTCAGAAAATTAAAATATTATGAAAAGGTTCAATATTCTAGGCTCAAAGTGTCCCACTCTAATCAGCTAATGAAGCCATAACACCTGCAACCTTAATAAGATAAACACTGCAAAGGTTCCTGAGCCTTTAATGGTCTCTCAGTCGGTTAGTAGATACAGTCATGGGAAAGATGCTGACCTGACAGTTTGGCAGAAACCATCATTGACACCCTCATAAGGAGGGAAAGCCTCAAAGGTAATTGCAAAAGAAGTTGGATGTTCCCAAGTGTGTATCAAAGCACATTAATAGAAATATGTGGAAGGAAAAGTGTGGAAGAAAAGGTGCACAAGCAGCAGGGATGACCGCAGCCTGGAGAAGATTGTCAGGAAAAGGCCATTCAAAAGTGTTGGAGACTTTCACAAGGATGGATTGAGGGTGAGTCAGTGCATCAAGAGCCACCACACAGACGGATCCTGGACATGGACTTCAAATGTCATATTCCTCTTGTCAACGCTCTCTGAACAACAAGCAATGTCAGATATCATCTTACCTGGCTAAAGAAAAAGAACGTAGTATGTTGTCACGTGGTCAAATCTCTTTATTTCTGATTGAGAGCAGCTTTTGCATTTCATTTGAAATAAGGACTGAGATCTGGAGAAGTACTGGAGAGACACCTGCAAGCACATGCTTGAAGTCCAGTGGAAGTTTCCATAGTCCGTGTGTGACTTGGGGATACCCATGTACTGTGCGCTGTTGTGCCACTGTGAGCTGTCATTCAGTTCAGGGTCAACACAGCCATCTTCCAGGAATTTGGAGCACTTCATGTTACTTGCGATGAGCTTTCGGGATTGCTCATTCAATTTTCACAGCAGGATTGCACCTAGATACACACTTGCAAAGCACACATACTAGTCAATTATGTGTGACTTACTGTCTGATCCAGTGCAACTGACATTGACCTGAACCTCATCGAGATCTATGGAATCGTAGAGAGCTGACAGACATGGAGAAGACCAATGCATAAATGAGACCATGAAAGGATGACTATTTGAAGCACTTGTCTTCCTATACCCGCATGCTACAGGGTCGCTCGTTCTGCACGACATTGAAGCGCAGTAATTTGTCTACAGGGCCACCAGTACTGAGTAATATTGCTGTTAATCTTCAAGGTCAGGTATTGTTCTGTAAATCTTGTTTATGATTGCTGTATATCTAGTATTGTTCCTGAATTGTGGATTTGGGGTTTTCATGAGCTGTAATCCATAAGCATCTCAATTATGACAAATCACGGCTTGAACTATCTTGCTTTGCATGTTATGAGTCTATTTCATATATTAGTTTCACCTTTTAAGTTGCATTACTGATTACTGATTACTGAAATAAATGAACTTTTGCACGATATTCTAATTTTTTGAGTTTCACCTGTATATAATTTTGCTCTCAGACATGATGGTAGCCTACATAGAGGTACATAAACGTGAACCTGTTTGAACAGGTATCCAGGAACTAAAGAAAAAAGACAAGTTGAATTTTCTTTGTATTTTGTGTGGAGATGAAACATTAAAAGAGGGAGTATACAAAAACTATGTATTAGAAAAAATTGAAACTTTCCTTAACAATGTTACGGTTGTTTCAACTGAAAAACCCCACACTGGGTTTGAGAATTGAAGAATTGGCATCAAATATCAAGGTAGCACATCTTTTGACAAATTAATTGGCTTAACTTCAAAGGACGTGCACTGGAAAAGAATTCTATAGCCTACCAAATGTGTGAAATTCATGGTTAATCCCTCCAGAACAACTATCCTACTGAACTAGGAAAACTATTGGCTAGGGTTCAGGATTATGACTGTTTTCAATATTCCCCAATCTAAGCCAAGAATGAGAATAACACTGTCTTATTCAGGGATGACAACATAAATTAAAATTTCATAGCCTCACCCTTAACCTAGAAATGGTTATAACTTGTCTGTTGGCTTTAGTTCATTATTAACAGGGCTCGGTCTTAGTTTTCCTATTCATGAGGGCCCATCTGGGGAAATACTACACTTGAAATGACCCAAGCTCTGAATACATATTGTTTGCACTTTTATTTCTGATTAAAGGTGACCCCAGCAATCCCTGACCTAAACGCTCACATCCCCAGAATCTTAAGTGGAATTTTAGAAATCAGATGGAGCAGGTCTTCTGCTCAAGCCAATTTATGCCAGAAGGACTCCTGATGAATGGATCTTTTTGTACCAGTGTTGGCTGAAAGACATACTGAGGACATCGCCTCTCATTGGACTCCTTGATTTTTAGGGAGATGTTTTTTATTTGGAATGATTATGAGAACAGTGCTCCATCTCAGCCTTGCCAAATAAGAACCATCTGCTGGTAACATGGAATTGTTCAAAGAAAAGGCTCTTACAGGTTTTTTTTCCCTCAAATACTGTACAACCATTCCAAAAGGGGGTGAGGAAATGGAATAGTGTGGTAAAAAAAGGCTAATAAATACAGTCACTGAAACACAAATATTACCAGTTTGAAAAGGGACTGGAGAATAGTGGAATATTAAATATCAAATAAATTTTCTACCCCATTTTCTAAATGATATACTCATACATTATGCGGGAGAAACTGAAACCTGTTTTATATTCCAGCTATTCAGGGTATTCAAGCTGAATTGGAAGAATCTTTATTCCAAAAGCAGGCTAGAAAGACTACTTTCTGGACTATTTGAACGTTTTTAATTCCTATCCTAGCTTTGGTTTAATATTCATGGGTATGAGGGCAAATCTTTCCATATTTTTAAATTCAGTTTTAAATGTTGGTCATAAACAAAACATTTGAATTTTTAATGCATGCCAAAACCAAAAATGCAGATGGTGGGTGCAACAATAAAATTAAAAGATGCTTGCTCCTTGGGAGGGAAGCTATGGCAAACCTAGACAGCATTTTAAAAAGCAGAGGCATCACCTTACTGGCAGATGTTCATATAGTCAAAGCTAGAGATTTTCCCAGTAATAATGTATGTGTTAAGGTTCCAACTAACGAGACCAAACAAATCAGACTCAGATCTCTCTCAAAGAACTTCATTATTGGGCACATCATATTGGCACGATTAAATGTAAATATAAAACCAACTCTGTTTCCTGCAGTTTCAGTAATTAAAACAGTAAATGATCCCCTCCCGAGTGTCCAATTAGGTTCATTGGCAGGCTCTCTAGGCACTCCTCTCCATTTTCATCTGACACCTGTGGAGATGACCTTACTTCCCATGAGATAGAATGGTTGTCAGTGGTTCCAAATAATACATCCCATTATATAAGAACTCAGAGACAGGCAAATTCCTCAAAGAACATTTTATTGGGACATATCAAATTGGCACGTTCCTGGTAGAAAACCAGCTGTAAGTTCCTGCCGATTTTACACCCAATTAAAAACTTTGTCACTCCCTCCCAAAAAAATCTCCAGTCACATGGACCAATCAGCATACAGTCCAGTTACTAGGTGACCTTTCAAACATCAATATCCTTGGATTCCAGGGGAAATAATTTTATTTAGGCTACAACTTCCCAGCTATCTCTACACCCCTCTCCCTGGCCCCTTCAGTGTGAGTTCTAAAGCAATGAAAAGAAAAATATCCCTAGAGAAAACTACCAAAAGAAAATGGCCACAGTTTGGCCAATTGCAGGGTTGACAGGGGTGTTGTGTCTGGCAATGCATTCCAACCTCCTTCCCCCCTCCTATATTGTGTGGCAACTGAGAACCAACAAAATGACTTCTGCCAGGTTCACTTTGAAGTTGACAGTATAGTTGTGAGAGTTGTGCATCAGGAAGGCTGACCACCGCAGGGAGATATCAATCAGCCTAAAGGAAATCAATCCTGACCATTCTTTGAAGTTCAACTACTTTGACCACCAAATGAGAATTGGAAAAGACCCTGATGTTGGGAAAGATTGAAGACAAAAGGAGAAGGGGACGGCAGAGGATGAGATGGTTAGATAGTGTCCCACTAACATGAATTTGGGAAAACTCCAGGAGACAGCAGAGGATTGGGAGGGTATCTGGTATGCTGTGGTCCAAGGAATCACAGAGAGTCCAGCATGATTTGGCAACTGAAAAACAGCAACACATTTTACAACTCAGTAAGCAACTGTATTAGGAATTAACACCAGCATCAGCTGGAGAGACAGAATACAAATTGCAAACTATCTTGCAGCCATACCAAGCAAAGGCATTGGCAGTGCTCTTCCTATTACATATATTAGACCAAATGGACTTATTAATGCAAAGAGAACATGCTGTGTTTATCACTAAAGACTTCCTAATTACTGTGCAGATGAAGAAATTCTCAAGGAGCATAACTTCAGCCTTAAAACATACAGTGAAAGCTTTGACCAAATATTCTCCCCTTCCGCAAAGCTTGCAAAGGCCCATAGGAACAGAACCTTTGAGAAACAGCTCTGACCACAGCTATGGCTCAATAAACTGTTCATTTTATAAACAGTTGAAAGAAGGAATGGATTATCAAAGGAATGTAAGCAGGCACAGTGGGTTCTGGTCACAACACATTTTAAACTGAATAAGAATTATGAAAAATGAGAAAAAAAAATAAGCAAAAGCTAAATAGATATGGCTGCTTATTGTCCAAATAAACTGGATTAATTTACGCCTCCAGTAGATACTTTTAAGAGAAATGTACTCTAGCTCAGTGATACAGTACATACTTTGTAGGAAAGAAGTCCTAAGGTCAATCCTGATGTCTCCAGTTAGTCCTGAAAAAGTTTTAACCTCACATCCTGTTTGAGGAACAATCGCCAATGGATATTTTTTTTTATTTTTATTGGTTTTTAAAACAAACATAAACAAACAAAACATAAAAACATTAAGCCATCTTCTATATATACACATACAGTGTGCCGGTTGATTTACAAATTGTTTTGTGCTTCCATTTCGTAGTCTTCAATTACAATTACACTGTATATACTCTCATATTTTAAATCAAATATTAAATACATTAATATCATTATTAATCATTTGACTATACTTTTTTCATTCATGTTTTACAAAATAATCATATTTCACTTAATTTGTTTTATGACAGTTCATATTATCATCCCAAATCTATCCTAAAATCATTTTGAAGACATAATAAGAAAATAATACTTCTTTATATATTTATTATTTTCTAAGAATCTACATATTTCATTACTATATTTTATTGTCTAAGTATTGATAGAATAGATACCAAATTTTATAAAAATGTTTATCATCTAGTTCTCTAATTTCAAATGTCAATCTACTCATTTCAGCACATTCCAATATTTTCTTAATGATTTCCTCCTGTGATGGNTGTCCACCACATATGGTAATATGAGCCAGGTGACATTTCCAACATTTTTTGTATTTTTGGATTCTTGAACATTCTTGCTATTCTTGTTGGGGGAAAATGCCACCTGTAAAACATCTTATACAAATTTTCTTTATATGCTGTTGACATTGTCATTTTATAATTTTGAGACCACAGTTTTTGCCATTTCTCTAGATCAGTCCCATATCCAAAATTCTTCCCCCAAGCAATCATAGTTTCTTTACCTTGTTCTTCTTCTAGTTTAATTTCTTATAAATATCCATACAATTTTTAATCATCTTTTCATCAGTATAGCCAATGGATATTTTAATGCCAGAATTGCATCTGCAATTCACATAAATATCAGGATTTTATGTTCCCTCCCCTCTTCAAAGGACACTCACTGTCACCTCCCACTGCTCCTTCTTCTGGTGGCAGATGTACAGAAGTTCATAATGTAGTAATGGCTCCAGGAGAGATTGAATAACCATCAGCACCAGCTGAAATTCCCAGAAGGTGCTAGCTCTCCTGGTGGGATGGAAAGTGGAAAGTGGTGAAAAGGGAGAACAGACTACTAGCCAGCAGAGCAGAGTTTTGAAAATGTCCTACAAAATATCCAAATAAACATTTACCATGTAAGACTAAAACAGACAGAAGACTGTATTCAACATGAAATGCTTCAGTGTAATTTTAAAATTGTTTAGACTTCCTATTCTTTTTATCAGATTTTGGAATTTAAAACCTAATTAGGACAAGTTGATATTTGAGCTCTATGCAGGTTGGTTCTTGCTCTGTTTGAACCAATTTAACTGTCCTGCACCTGGCTTCAATCTATTAAACAGCAATATTGAATGTGTTGCCCCAAGTTTCACTTCCAAAATGATGTCAAAAGCAAAATGTTCCTTTATATTGTTTCTTTAAAGTTACTTTCCAAGTTCCACAATCACAGGTGCGAAGCGTGGAACACTCCCTTCACAGATGTGACTGGTGATGGCAAAGCAGAGGTGGGACTTTTAGGGATCTCAATTTCCTTAGACAGTTACAGTGATTAAAAATCTCAACGAGTGTGTTGACTGGAAGCAAATATGAACAGACATGTAGAGCAGAAGAATAAAGGAAAGAGAAAAAAAGAATAAAGGCAAATTCAAAGAAAGAACAGCCTTTATTTCTATAGTATATATATTATAGAATAATAGAGAGATAGATAGATAGATAGATAGATAGATAGATAGATAGATAGATAGATAGATAGATAGATAGATCCATGATGATGAAACCTATGGCACGTGTGCCACAAGTGGCACACAGAGCCATTTTGTGGCACACGTGAGCCACAGGCAAACTTACCTTACTGCGCATGTGCACACTTCACAGCTGGTTTTTTTTTTTTCAGTTGGTTTGAGGCCTTTTTCAGCCTCCCGAGGCTTGGAAAAAGCCTCTGCAAGGCTTCTCAGAGTGAATTATAGTCCCGTTTCATCACTTCCTGTTGAAATGACACGACCTATAATTCAGTCTGAGAAGACTTGCAGAGGCTTTTTCCAAAGCCTCTAGGCTTTTTCCAAGCCTCTGGGAGGCTGAAAAAGGCCTCAAACCAGCCGAAAAATCAGCTGTGAGGCGCAGGGCAGGTAAGGGGGTGGGGGGATTGCTCGCGCATGCACAGGGGGCATGGGGAGGGGCGCACACATTGCATTCTGAGTGCTGGCATGCAAGTGCAGGCATGCTGGTGCACTCACAATTTTTGGCACAGGAGCCCAAAAAGGTTAGCCACCACTGTGATAGATATTTTTATTGAGAACAGAGGGAGAAAAAAAACAGAGAGAAAGAAGTGACTCAAAAAAAAAGAGAAGACCTCTGGAACATATCCCTTGAGGTGAGATCTATCTCCACGCTTTTGGCCTTCCTTAAAACTTGGTTCCATTAGTTGGCCTGGGGCCTGGATAGAGGTATGTGATCCTGGAAGGGGTTCTTGGATTAAATATAAGTTCCACCTCCACTGTATTGTATACCCTCCAGCTTAACAATTCTCTGTTAATATTATATTTACTGCTTTGATCTTGTTTAACATTTTTATCTGATTGTAAGCCACCTAGAGTTGCCTGGCTGCAAGAAGGGTGGCATATAATTTTAATAAAAAATAAACAGCACACATTGTGATACGTATAAAAAAAATCATTTATAGTTATATCAGTTACATCAGTTATAATCACTGATTTAAATCTGAGTGTAGAGAATAATATTGGTTATTCTTCCCATTACCTAGCGTCATTTCATAAACAGAGAATGAACACATATGGTACCTATACTCTCAGACTCCAAATTTCAAATAATACATTCCTCCTCCTCCTCCTCTCTTTCTTTCCCTATAATTTTCAATTTAATGATACAAGCCACATTTGGTTGAAAATTTATTCAAATCTATGCTCATCTGTTTAACCACATTGTTATTGTTAATCACGAAGTCATGTCCGACTATTCGCTACCCCATGAAAATGTTCTTCCAGACCTTCCTGTCCTCTTCCATTCCATTTCAACTCACACCGACTGCTTTAGTGACTCCATCCAGCCACCTCGTTCTCTGTCGTCCCCATCTTCTTTTGCCCTCAATTGTTCCCAGCATTAGACTTTTCTCCAGTGAGTCCTTCCTTCTCATTAGGTGGCCAAAGTATTTGAATTTAATCTTCAGGATCTGGCCTTCTAAAGAGCAGTCAGAGTTGATCTCCTCTACAACTGACCGGTTTGATTGCTTTGCAGTCCAAGGGACTCGCAGGAGTCTTCTCCTGCACCATAGATCAAAGCAGGGATGGGATCCGATTGATATAACTACTGGTTCTGTTGCTCTGTATCGCGTGTGCATGCGCCGTGTGTGAGTCACGCGAGTCATGCAAGTGCAGTTTATGACCTGCTGAGCTGCCCGGACAGCTGAGCAGCGCTGCGTACAAGTGCGCAGCGATGGGAAAAGCCCTTTTTTCCTGCTTTTTCAACTGCAGCTGTGTCGTGCAAAGCAGCTGCAGTTGAAAACTCAGGAAATAAAGAACAGGTAAGAGCCCGGGCAAGTAGGTTATATGTATGCTCTCTGTTTGCTGCTCTTCAGCGCAACCAGTTCTATAGAAGTGGTCAGAAACGGTAGAATCCCACCCCTGGTTCAAAAGCCTCAATTCTTTGGTGTCCTGCCTTCCTTATAGTCC
The DNA here is from genome assembly GCA_004320025.1 of Laticauda laticaudata. NCBI lineage: Eukaryota > Metazoa > Chordata > Lepidosauria > Squamata > Elapidae > Laticauda > Laticauda laticaudata. Next base: position 26,255 of record BHFT01049793.1, on the reverse strand, counting down.
AACTTTCACAGCCATACATTCCAAGTGGAAACTACATCACCACTCCACAAATTGTATTGCCAGATTTATAAATGACAAAACAAGGATGGGATAATCCTGTATTATTTACATAAGGTTGTCCTCCTTTGTTTTACATTTGCTTTCATTATAACAGTTTTTAAAGATTCTTTGAGGAGGTAAATAAACATGAAATATGTAGAATTAATCATTCCAAGAGCTTAAGAAATATCCTTTAAGGCCCTAATAATTGTTTTGTTAATATGAATTATTCCAATTCTTTGTTTTAAATTTCGTGCAAAAACTTCTTTAACAAACTTGTTTAGTTTTTTTTGTAAAAGAACTGTACTGATTTAGAATCATACAACATACACTTCAAAAAACTGGAATAATTGATATCAGTTCATAAAACTGTTTATTTTAATGGTATAAATGACAGTGATTAAAAACTATCGTGTAGGAGAAGCGCAAGCAATTGGAAGACAGGATTAAATGTAATGAAGAGAAACTTTGAAATAAGCATCTTATCAGAGCTTCAAATTATCATAGGAAACACATAAAATATGTGGTTTTATCCCTTTTGTTTTTATTTTAATGGGGTTGCATACTTTTGTTTGTCTTTCTTTACTACAGATGTCAAGAAAATTTGGTACAACATTTATTAACTCAACAAAGACTACAGCCTATAAAACTTTCATGGGCATCTTTCATAATAATTTGAATGAAAAAGCACAATGGAATTTTAATTTGCAGTATATTCCTTCATAAAACAATCTGCTAGATCTCTACATACAATAATCATACATTTCATATTTATGTTTTCTGGAAAATTATTTCTGACAGTCTTCTTTAATCCTCAGGATTATTCGGTAACAGGAGTAGCATTTTTCTGAAAACTAAGGTTAAATGCATGAACCCGAGTCACTGAAACAAAAACAACTTCTTTTATTTGGGGCCCAAATCAGATTTCTATTAAATATGCTATTAATCTTTAAATGACATCAAAGAAAAAGAACTTACTATGCAGCATCCAAGTGCAGATAAGAACATATATGGCTTTCTAGATTTTAAATTCTATCAAATTGAGTTTGTTGGATTAGGATGTTACATAAGCAATGTAAATAAATAAATAAATGGATGATACCCTGGTTCAATTTTATTTTCTGCCTGGGCTTTAAGCTTTGAGAGAAGTACTCAAATTTTCTTCTTTTCCAATGTGTCTTTCTCTTTGATGCTTTCTGAGATCAGGATGACATAGAAGAAATTGGAGAAAGAAGTATTTCACATCTGAAGTCCTTCTAGCCTCCTATTAAACCCACATGGGCTCATCAAAATGATTTTTTTCCAAGTGTCAATGGTAGATATTTGCTTTTGTGGTGATGGCAATAGTTTAAAAGACAGAAGGATAATGAGCTTTGCTAATCTATAATCTATGATTACCAATGATTGCCCTACAACAGTAATAGCAAACCTTTTAGAGACTGAGTGCAACCCACTGAGTGCAACCCAAAACCCACATTTATTGCAAAGTGCCAACATGGCAATTTAACCTGAATAATGAGGTTTTATTACCTAAAATAATGATAAACAATGAGGAGTTCAGCTATTTGTTCTAAGAAAAACATGATAAATGCACTCTTATGCTGCATTATTTTTCCCTACTTTTGAAATATTACGTTTAGCAACAATAAAAAAGAAAAAACTTTTGTAATATCATTTCTCTCCTTCCCTCCCTCTCTCTTTCTCTCTTTCCCTCTCTCTCTCTCTTTCCCCTTCTGTCTTTCTCTTTTGCTCCCTCTCTCTCTTTCCCTCCCTCTCTCTTTTTCTCTTTCCCCCTCTGTCTTTCTCTTTCCCTCCCTCTCTCTCTTTTTCCCTCCCTCTCTCTTTTTCTCTCTTTCCCTCCCTCTCCTTCCTTCCCCCCTCTCTTTCTCTCCCTCCCTCCCTCTGCCTCTTTCTGTTTCTCTCCTTCCCTCATCTATCTTATCTATCTATCTATCTATCTATCTATCTATCTATCTATCTATCTATCTATCTATCTATCTATCTATCCATGCTCTCCTGTCCAGCTTCACATGTTGTGTGAATCCAACCACTTGGCCTGTGGAGGGGGAATGGAGGCTGGGAGGCAAAGCCAAGTGTTAGAGATGCACACAAAATAAGGCAATTCCAACCTAGATGCTGTCTTCCCTCTCCCTCTCTCCCTCTGGGACAAGGGCCTGGGCAGCCTGAGCTCAGTTCCCACCTCAGAGGCAACCAGCAAGCAAACAAATGTGATGTTCTGGCTGGAAGGTGGCAGAATAGAGCCCCACCTCTGACCAGTGAGAGTGGAGGAGGCAGGTGGAGTAGGCAGGGCGTGCACTTTCCCCAGCCCCGCTGCAACACTGGTTGTATGGGACATGTGACCTGAATGTTTGGAGCCATGCTTGGCGAAGTTTGCAAGTGGTCTTGGAGGGGCCACTTAGCGGGGAGACTCTGGCCTGTTTGGTTCACTTCAGTGCTTCAGCACTGAATCCCTGCCACTCAGTGTTCAGCCCTCAAAGATTCCTTTGGGGTGACTTTTTCTGCTTTTGAAACATTACGTTTAGCAACCATAAAAAAAGATTGGCCGGCAGGGAGATGGGACACCCCAACACAGGAACCTCTGAAGGAAAAGAAGCTTCTTTTTTTTTTTGCCAAGCTGAGCCAATGCAAAGTCATATTGTGGCTCTGCATCGTAATGGACTTCAGGAGGAGGACGGGACCCCATCTCCCCATTGTGAAGCACAGGGAGAAAAAGTTCACTCAATCCACTCCAACTTTGTGATATATTTTTCTTTTGAGAGAAGTTGGAATGAATTGAGTGAAATGAGATTGGAGCTGGGCTGGGACAACTGCATGTGTACCCATAGAGAGGGGGCTCTGTGTGTCATAGGTTCACCATCACGGCCCTACAACATACTCAGATACACAAGAATTGTGCCTAATATTTCTCCCAGGCAGGCAAATCTTACTTCTCTGTATTTCCTCCATACAGCTCTTACAATATTTTATATTCCAAGAATTTGTAAGAAACAAAATACAAAATTAGAGGGGAAGAAACCCTTCTAAGACTTTGTCTCCAGCTCTTTGAGGGTTTGTGGGTATTCTGAATTATGGCAGTGCTTTGGTTATTTCCACTATCACAGTCTTTCCCAATATTCCCCTTCCAAATATATATTGGAATTCCAGTTCCTAGAACTCTCTGAAGTAAGAAAATCAACATTAAACATTAATCTGTCTCTCATGTCTATGACATTTTAAAATAGAGATACTGTAGGAGATAAGATTGAATTTGCCTGTCAAGCATGCTATTTCAAGGCAAGGTACAGCCTAAGTATATTAAGACAAGGTTTGTTTGTTTGTTTAACTGTTTTTACTTATTTAGGCTAGAAAGCTTTATGTTTCCTTTCAGAAAAAGGAACGTTTTTCCAAATGTAATTTACAAATGAAAAATATGCAACCATAGATGTCTGCTGGGGAAATAATAGATGAAAAACTGGAGATATTTGCAATAGATGCCAGGACAAAAGGACAATAAGAATCATGTGTTAAAATATTGGCATAATCTGCATAAAGAGGCAGATTCCAATTTTTTTCCACCACTATTGATTATATATAAAACTGGCTTCAAAACTAACATTTTTAAGCAAGTTAATATTCAAAAACAAATGTAAAATTTTCTCCAGTTGAAATAAATTATAGTTGGGTTCAAAACCTTAAGACTTTTAAATATATGTGTATATCTAAAGTATATCTAAATCCAATTTGTTTTTGGGTTTTTGTTTTTGGGGTTTTTTTGCAATTACACTGATAGAGCAAAATCAATGCAAATAATACAACATCTTATAGCAATCTGGCCAAGCCTGCTTTTGTGTGAGAAAATATTGGAAACATCTGAGGGAGGGAGGGTGGAGGAGAGAGAGAAAGAGAGAGGGGGATATTAGCACCCCTGTGGAATTCAACTCTGAAAACAGCTAGGCATGTTCTAATAACAAACAAATGAACTTGAACAACTTGATCATACTTGTATACCAAATTTAATCAAAAGGATGGGAAACCATCTGGATTTAGCAATTTAGAGTTTTTTACAGGTTGTCATTCAGGAAAAGAACACATTTAAAAGGTTTCTATCCATTCTGCCACCAACCTTGTACTAAACATCTATACAAATAGGGGATTAGGAGGTAGCTGGCCTCTTGGAATGTATTTTAAGATATTCTGCTGACAAATTGGTTGTGGCCATCTGGCCCTCTTTTGGCAGGTGCGATGAGTCCTAATGAAAAAAGAAAAAGAAAACTAAAGTCTATTCATTGCTGACCAAAACCAATCAACTTTGAAATAATAAAGAGACTGACAGGTGAATAAAAGCAACTGTTCTTCTAGTACATTTCACACTGTGAAGGACGCTACCAGTCTTTCTACAGAGAGTTGTTTGAGGTAGAAAAGGAAGCACTGCCAAACAGTGACAAAAATTAATAACCTGGGGGAATAAAAGAGCTACAATATGTTTGCAGATTTAACATAGTCTAGGAGATTGTACATTTATCCTTAGCTTTCTGTAGTGAGTTCAAAGTGAAGACTCTCCAATATCTCTGCAAATGCAAAACACTTTAAGGGCCTGTCACATTGGCCGACGGATGCAAAACGTTTGTAAAAAGGATCTGTTGTTAACCGCTCTCAAAAGTGCCCCGAATTTGCATAACCAGAGCGGACAACAACGGACAGGAACAGACAGGGGGAGGATGTAGAGGGATAGAAAGCAGATGTCCATGGAAGCCTAGCGGATGGAAGCGGAGGGAGTGGGTGGCGACATCCGCAGGGCTTCCGGGGGAGCACAGCGAAGTGACACGCAGCGGAAAGAGCGGATGCAGAGCGGAAGCCTAGCGGAAGCCTAGCGGAAGCCTAGCGGAAGCCTAGCGGATGCACAGCATTCACTGCGCATGCGGGGAGGATGCATTGTGTCAGCCAGAAGATATAAAGGGAAGCAGCTTCGCAAGCAGGTCACCATTCAGAGGAAAGACCTGCTGGCCAGACACAGCTCAACCAGCCAGCCAGCCAGCCAGCCAACAAGCCAACAGCACAACAACCATGGGGAAGAAGAGAAAGCCTGTGGCATCTGCTGCCATGCCCTGGCAAGAGGACAGGCCACCAATCCCACCCTGGCCTGCCTCTGCTTCTGCTGGGCTTCTGCTGACTGGGGCTGACTCTTTGGTGCTGGAGCTTCTGCTGGCGCCTGCTCCTGGTGCTGGTGCTTCTGTTGGTGATTACTCTGCTGGTGCTGCTCCTGGTGCTGGGCCTTCTGCTGGGCTTACTCTGCTGGCGCTGCTCCTGGTCCTGCTGGTCCTGCTGGTGGCTCCTGTGCTCCTGGTCCTGCTGGTGCTACTGGTGCTCCTGGTCCTGCTGGTGCCCTGTCCTGCTGGTGCTGCTGGCGCTGCTGGTACTTACTCTGCTGCTGCTGATCCTGGTCCTGCTGGCTGCTGCTGGTGGTGGTGCTGCTGGTGCTGCTTTATTGCCTGCTACTGTTGTTGTTGCTGCTGCTGGTGGTGGTGGTGTGGAGGAGCAGCCCCTACAACCTTGAAGCCCATCTGATGAGGGGCCCATAAGGCCCTGCCAGAGGAGGAAGAGGCATACACAATGAACAGGAGAGGAGGCAATACTCCATCGAAGAGGAACATGAGGATGAAGGTGCCGGAATGGCTGAGGGAGAACGAGTATCTATGGCGGAAGGGACACAGGCTCTATCGAGACAACCAAAATGAAGCAGGCTGCTTGGAGAGAGAAGGCGGAGAGCCTGGGCTACACTTCGGAGTGCTCCTCGCTGGTGGAAAGCACAAGCACACCTGGTACAGGAAGCTGCACCTCAAGAAATCTGGCCAGGCACGGTCAAGCTGACGGACCGAGAGACCTACAATGATGACCAAGTGCCAGCTTCTAGGAGGGTGAAGATCCGCCACCGAGGAGTAGCCCCTCTCACAACCCTCTCTCTCAGGCAGCCTGCTGAGAGCCAGTCCTCTTCTGGCCAAGTCAGCTCCTGTGTCCAGGCAGGTATCTGTGGAGCGTGCGATGATGGAGAACCCCCCGACAGCTTGCACTACCTGTGGTGGAGACCGTGGAGGACCCCCTGACACAGGGGAGCAAGGAGAGGGCACTTCACCACAGGCCAACCCACATCCACCCCCAGCTCCACCTTCACAGAAAAGGCAGAGAGGCAAGACCGGAGGGGCAGAGCCACACACTGTCCTGCTGGAGAATCAGGGACACCATAGAAGCAGCGTAGACTCCTCTCTCAGCTGGTACATCACCGACGTCCCATCCTCCAACCGGCAAGCCCTTCCTCACCTACGTCAACCAGACCCTCATGAACATTCGGAATCACAGTACCAGGTGGTAAAGGACAGGATACCGGTCTTCTTCACAACCCTCCAGACCCAGCTGGACCTGCTCCCACCAGTCCAGGCCAAGCTCCTCACCGCCAGGTAATGTCACTGCCCTTCCAAGGCTTTCCACAGGCCCTCAACTACCAAGGCAAAGGCTACAAGGAGGTCGAGCAGCACAGGCAGCCCTCCCAAGGCCACAGGTACATCGTACGCCACTAGTGCCACCAATGTCACTGATGCCAACCAAATGCCATGCACACCAACCCATGCCAGCCACACCACAGATGCCACCCATGCCACAGATGCCCCATGCCTCACCTCGCTCAGCTGCAGACCAGACAGCCCACTACACTCCTCCTTCCTCACCCCCACAGCCAAGCCCAGCCTCAGAACACTCTCATCGGTATTGGGCTGACACCCCATGTCTGGAGGAAGGGGCTCTCAACATCACAAGGACTGAGCCAGCTGTCTGAAGCTTCCTCCACACACCATCCCCTGTTGTCCTCTCAGGGCCAGGCACCCCAATGATACCTCAGGACCAGCACTCCAGCAGCAGCCACCTCCACAGCACCTGGACCCTTCAACCCCTGACACTGGGCATGCCTCCGAGTGACAAGAAGAGTGCCAGAGACTGGGTTGCTACCTGTTGACTTTATCTTTGCTTGGACACTTGACTTGGGCATTTTGCTTTTACAGCTAGTTATAATAAATATTATCTTTGCTTCACACGCTTCATTTAGTTTTGTCAATAAAGTCTTGGTGGAAACCTTTAGAAATGGTTTAAGCCTTTGCATGCTTGTGGGATGGGTAAGATAAAGCAGTGGGAATGGGCAGGGATAACCATTGGGATGGGTTAAGATAGCAGTGGGATGGGGCAGGGATACCTTTGGCATGGGTAATAGCTGTGGAATTGGGCAGGATACCTTTGGGATGGGTAATAGCTGTGGGATGGGCAGGGTTACCTTTGGGATGGGTAATAGCTGTTGGATGGGCAGGGATAACTTTGGATGGGTTAAGATAGGGCAGTGGGGATGGGCAGGGATACTTTGGGATGGTAATAGCTGTGGGAATGGCAGGGATAGCCTTTGGATGGGAATAGCTGTGGGATGGGTAGGGATACCTTTGAGATGGGTAATAGCTGTGGGATAGATAAACCTCCAGTGCAAGCATTGTGGGACTGTATGGTCCCCCTCCCAGGTTCCACACCTTTGGCCTTTATTATCAATAACAATGTAATCATTGATCCACACATTTCAACATAAACACAACTCTTTATTAAATGCCCTGTTCATTGTAGGGCCACTCAACATACATGGCACAATCTCATCAGTGTGATGAGACAGGCTAGGAAGCATCCATTAAGCATCTACCATCCTGTCTTGCCACTCACCACTGTCCACCTTGGGAGTTGCACCAGTGTTTCAGGAGGTTGCGCTGCTTCTCCCTTCACGTGAAGCTCTGTTGGGGCCTTGCACATCCACAGTGTCTATCCAGGTTTCGCCCTTGCCTCCATTCACCAGGCTCCATGTCCCCATTGCTTGTTGGCGGTCCACGAGCCTGTTCTGCAGACTGGGTAGCGGTGCGCATGAGATTGTGCAAGGATGCAGCAGCTCCACGATCCTCCTCAAGGTCTGCGGGTGATGCGCATGGGGTGAGAAGTACCTGGAAACCTGTTGGCCAGGATGCCAAAGGCAGTCTCACCACCCCGCCTTGCCCTGGACAGCACTGTATTTGAAGATCCTCTCTTACGGGTGAGGCATTTGAACTGTAGGGCTTCATGAGGTAGGTTTTGAGGAGAGAAGGCGTCATCCCCACATGATGAAGTAGGGCCACATCTTGTGTGTTGTTGGGCAGGGGGTCTGGATCTGGGAAGCCCATGATGAGGTTGGCGTTCCAGCCCTCCTTGAGGTCACTAGTGTTGTATACCTGGGCATCTAAAGCTGACCCGTTGCCTGAAGCATTGATGTACATGAAACTTGAGTCAGCATCGACCATTGCAAAGAGGATGATGCTGAAGAAGCCCTTGTAGTTAGAAATAAGTGATCCCGACTTGGCTGGAGCTTTGCAGGCTACATCTTCCCATCTATGGCTCCAACGGTGTGGGGGAAGTCCACCTCTGATACCACTGCTCTGGCAACTTTCCTTCCAGCCTTCTTCAGTGAGGGGGCACTGGAGGAGCTTCTCCAACGTATTCTTCGATGATGGCCTGCACCACTTCTCTGACCACAATGCTGATGGTGTTTGTGGCACCCTCCCAGCCGTTCTGCATGCTCCTGTATGTGGTCCCTGAGGCCAGGTGGCACAGAGTCAGTGCCACCTTGAGTCCAGGGTCCAGGCTGGTCTGGAAGTTGGTGCTCTGCTTGGTCAACCTGGGCTCAGACGCTCCACAACTTCGTGAAACATGGCTGGAGGCATCCTCATGAAGTTCTGGAATGCACGAGGGTCTTCGTCCTCAGCTCCACCATCAGCTTGTTGTACATTCCGTACTCTGCTCTTCTGGTCATCCATCTTCGGACCCAAGACACTTCTTGGCCACTTCCTTTTCTTCGCGTAGAACAAGTGAAATAGCCTGTAGATGCTTCGCACTGTTGTAGAATGATGGTGGCTAACAAAAAGGAGTGTGTAGAATCCATGGTGGAGATGACTTGGATGCTGTGGAAGAGCAAGAGCAAGATGAAGGCTGAAAAGGTCTGCACGATGGCTGCTGGACTGAAAGTGAGATCCAGGTGAGTTCCTTCCCGTTTTTATAGGAAATATAAGGTTTCCCGCTAGATGCCCTTTGCATCCTCTAGACACCTGCAGACAATTCTAAATATCCGAGATAGGTCCCCTCCTGTGAATGTTTTTTTCCGTTTAAAATGCTTTGTATGCGAGCTGCATCCGCTTTCATCCTTTCTCCATCCGTGCTACTAATGCTTTGTGTCGTCCGCGTCCATTTCGCTTCTCCCTATGTCCGTTTTCCCCACTGGAAGCGGATGTGAGTTGCGTGGGATGCAGAGCGGATGCCTAGCGGATATAGCGGATGCGTAATGGGTGATGACAGATAGATAGAATGGATGTCCCCGTATGCGTTGCGGATGCAAGAACGGACACGTCGGATACATTTTCCGCTCCAAAAAGTTTTGAGCAGCTCAAAACTTTTTGAGCGGATGGAATCCAGTCGACGGATGCTGGACGGATAGAGAGGATGAAAAACAGACGCAGTGAGTGCAGAATGGAAGCATCGGCATACTCTTTCCATCCGTTGGTGCAGTGTGACATGGGCTTTAACTCTGGAATTTAATTGTTCATTTGAACTACAATATATCAAAGTAGTCCTCAACTTACAACAGTGTCAAGCCCAAAATTGACATAAGTATTGCCATTTTAGTTAGTTTTAGTATATATTCTTTTTCTTACTTTCTCTTACTCATGGGGGGAAGTGTTTCTGGCTTGACACATTCCTAAAGGGGGAGGAGTGGAGATGTTTTGGATAGGTGATCTTTCTTCCTATGAGAAACGAGCTGTCCCTGCTTGGACCCCTTGAGGTGGAGATTTATGATATCAAGCAACGTTGAATTACTTCTATTGGAGAATGAGATTTTTGGGGGTTGTTTCTAACTTGTAATATTGCGGGGTAATTCCGGGTTGTGTCAGATCCAGAATTACCATGGACTTTGCCAATTTGATGCTTTCCTAAATAAAAAAAATATTTTTGGAAGATGGACTTTGTACTTTTCTTTTTAAATGGATTTCATCACTTGGAAACCTGACAAACAGTTCATTTAGTGACCATTCAAAATTACAAGAGCACCAAAAAAAAGTGACTGATGGCTGTTTTTCACACTTATGACTGTCCTCATGGTCACGTGATCAGAATTTGGATGCTTGGTAACTGAATCATATTTATGATGGTTGCAGTGTCCTGGGGTCATGTGATCAACTTTTCTGACCTTCTTACCAGCAAAGTCAATGGGAAAGCTGGGTTCACTTAACAACCATGTTAGTAACTTATCCACTTCAGTGATTCACTTAACAGTTGTGGCACCAAAGGCCATAAAATGGGGCAAAACTCATTTAACACTTTTCACTTTATGGCGTATATGTTGGGCTTAATTGTGGTTGTAAGGCAAGGACCACCTGCAAAGCACTTATTAATCTAAACAATTTGCTGCAAGTTTGCTTCTGGCAATCACTCCAAAAAGTGATTTGATCACCTTACTCCATGATCATACATTCTAAATATGATTTTTTTCTTATAAAGTTTATCTAGGATTGCACCACAGAATATTAAGGAAATGGATCTAAAATATGCTTATTTTAGATCCATTTCCTTCATATTCTGTGGTGCAATCCTATAGAAACTTCATTAGAAAGAAATGTGAACGAAAAGTTCTCTTTTTATATCTTGGAGGCCTGTAGATTTGGCAACATTAACAAGGAATAATCAGGGCTGTGAAGATACAAGGTGAAGTTAGGCTGAGCTCATTGAGTGCTTTGGACCAGTGATAGGATTCAAAAAAAAATTACTGCAGATTCTGTAGGCATGGCTTGGTGGACATGGCAGGGGAAGAATATTATAAAATCTCCATTCCCTCCCCACTGCTGCAAAATCCCATTCCCTCCCTACCCCACTAATCTGCTTCACAGCTCTGTTCTCCTATGCAGGGCAACAAAAGAAGACCCAGCCAATCAGCTGGGACTCAGGAGGCAGAGAATAGATGGGGGCGGGGCCAGTTAGAGGTGGTATTTGCCAGTTCTCCGAACTCCTCAAAATTTCCGTCACTGGTTCTCCAGAACCTGCTAAATACCACCTTTGGCCTTGTCTCATCTCCATTGACCACATAGGGTCGCTGTTGTGGAAAACAACAGAAGGAGGGAATAACAAGAGTAAGAGCATTTAAGACTTATATACTGCTTCTCAGTGCTTTACAGTCCTCTCAGCATCATGCTCTCAACAATCTGGGTTTTCATTTTATCGACCTTGAAAAGATGGAAGGCTGAGTCAACTTGAGCTGGTCAGGATCAAACTACCTTCCCGAAAGAAGGGCAAGGTGTAAAGTTGACAAAGAATAACCATACAAATACTGTTGATTGTCCAAATTTACAAAATACTATTGGAATATGTGCAAAAACTAGGAGAGAAGGAGAGAACACCTGCTGAGAAGTAATTAGACGAACCATTTATGGACATCTATCATTCATCTCCTTGGAATCTGTTGATGCCATTATAGACTTAGAAGATTCTAATAGGTTCCAAGGAATCTGCTTCACTTCATTAAACCACACAATTTCCAGAGCAAATAATGCAGATTATTCTTCCATTTGTCATAACCCTTGCCAACTACGGGTTGTTTGGTTTTTTTCACATCTATAACATGCAGTTAAATAACACCATATTACTTACTTTCCAAAGGAGACTTGAACCCCATTTGCAAAAGATCTTTAGATATTGAATTTAATGTAAAAGATAGGAGAATGTACCGAAACATAGAACTTTCGGTAATTAAAATGGTAAATAAACGGAGCTGTATTTAATTAATTTAACATTAAATTAAACAAAACATTGCTTTTGTCCTGGCTTTTCTCACTTATTTTTCTTGGCCTGATTCATGGTTGGATGTAACCCCTACTATAGTACTTAAAGGCCAAATGTAGTCCTCAGCTAAAAAATATTGCATGATCCTGCTGTGAATAAAAGCTGGTTGTAAAAAAGCAATCTAACTTTGGAACATGGAAATTCATTTTGGGGAATAGTCCAAGATATGAAATGATTTTAAGTTGGTCCAGTCATACCTTTAACAGGGCCATTAAAATAAAAAACAAACAACTGGAAACAAAACAAAACAAAACAAAACAATGGGAGTTCAGTTGATTAAAAATTGTTAACTCATTAGCAATTCCTATGGTTTTGTTCTAAATATGACTACAATTGGATCCAATCAAAAAAATGGTGTCCAAAATTATTATGCAAAATATTTCTAAATGAGAGAAATATGTTTACAACAATTAGCAAACAATATAAGAAACAATCAAAGATATATGAAACTGTTTTATTTATTAAATAAACACACTATTTAGAAGAGAAAAAAGGTATTTCATATATCCTCTGGATGCACATGTAGCACTTATTAACTCAAGGGTGGACAATTATGGTTCCTTTAAGACTTGTGGACTTCAACTCCATGCTCCATGGTAGCCATGCTGATTCAGGAATTCTAGGAGTTGAAGTCCATAGATCATAAAGGGACCATAGTTGCCCATCCCGATATTATCCTTAATGATAATAAGGATATGCAGGATATGCAACTGTGGAGAAAATGACTTTTAAAGTGTTGCTGGGAGATTGGGGGGGGGCACTCAGGTAGAAGGTAGCAAAATATTATGTATTCAAATTAAAAAAAAACACCTCTGACATATTATTACCAGTACTTAGACAGTTGTAATCAATCAGAAATGTAGGGAGGACATTTACTTTTTAGCCATTTTTACACAGTCTCTGTTTAATATACATGCTTATTGACAGGTTTGGAAAGACTATAGAAACTGATACTTTCAACATTTTTTCAGTTTTTCCTTTTTGTACCAAATTGCTTTGACATAATCGTACTTGCCATGATTGTTTGAAAACAAATAAATCTGTTTCAATTCGCTTCCTGTCCCAGCCTTTTTAAAAGTGCTTCTTTTTTCTTTCTCTTTCCTTCCTTCCTTCCTTCCTTCCTTCCTTCCTTCCTTCCTTCCTTCCTTCCTTCCTTCCCTCCTTCCCTCCCTCCNTTTCCTTCCTTCCTTCCTTCCTTCCTTCCTTCCTTCCTTCCTTCCTTCCTTCCTTCCTTCCCTCCTTCCCTCCCTCCCCCTCTCCCTCCCTCTCTCTTAATTTTCAACTGTGATTGAGTACATGCGTATGCTTAAGAGTGTTAAGTGTATATGTATGTGGAAATACTGGCACATTCCAGATGGAAACATAAACTATCAGCAACATTTGCATCTCCTCATAAATTTTATTTCAGTTCATTTTAGGAAGAACCAACGTGGCTCCCAGTTATGAATTTTCATGTATTTTTCAACTAAACTTCCCTCATGCTGGCTGTGTCATTTGTGAGAGAGCATATTAATACTGCAGAACAATTTTGAGGGATTGTTACAGCTACTTGCCATGAAAAGTGTGCATTTGATATAGGATGATCTTTAAATTGACAAACAGACAAACAAGAAGCTTCTCTTTTTAAAAGTATAGAGCAAAAATAAGTGATAATGTAATACAGCTAAACAGAGCCAGTTTTGGCCAAATAAAACCACCAGAAGCAAATCAGAAACTTTGATGTGAAACTGAACTTGGCAAACTATTTTTGTTTTGTTGATACACATTAAATAATTTATTATGCATTAATTATTATGGTTTATGCAATTACGTAATGGGATGAATTCTCAATTGTTTGTTACAAAATAAAGACAAGATGATTTTTTTAAAAAGTATTAACTGGTCAAGTATAAAAATTTGAAGATAAAGCTGTGGCACAAAAAAGCCAGAAGATATTTTGAGATAAAGAGAAAGCAATGACTTGAAAGACAGAAAAAAACAAGGAGAAGACTGAAAAGTCAAATAAGCCAAATACATGATTAAAAGGTCCAGAAAAGTACAAAGAGAATAAGAATACATGGCTAAATGGTAGCTGAAGTTTTTGTTTTGAATATTTAAGATATCTGGTTCCATCTCCAATTTCTGAATGTTCATGAGATGTTCATGAGATCCAGGATAGCTCAATCAATCAATCAATCATCAATCAGGGGAAACATTATTCAGATAGATCTGGTGCTGTTAAGATATGTAAAAAAAGCAATTTTTAGATTTCAAAGGTACCATGTTTAGCTGATTTAGAATTAGTTCCCCAAATATTTGGAAGAGAAGAGGTGGACTAGCATCACAATATTTAGGAAATATACTTGTATAGTTGTGTACGTAGGCAAAGCTCTGCACATAATAATAATTTATTCTCCTTGATTAGGGCCATGCATGCTGATAGCAGCAATGGCACAGGCAGTTCTTTTGATATATTTTACATTCACCTATCATCTCTTCTGACAATATAATACTGTTGGCACCTCTAAGATTAGCATCACAGTATCTAAGACCTTATTCAAATACAATGGAAAATGCTAACACTTTGTCACTTATCTTGATTATGTGTTGTCCTTTTATTTCTCTTGCAGTTGCCCTTTGAAAATAAATCTAAAACCTTTTTCATAATTCATAATAATTTCATAATAATAGAAATAGATTAGTTTTGCTGTGACAATATTCTATTTGCTTTATGAATGAATCCAGCAGTCCTGCCTCAGTACTTGAAAAAACAAGAATATTAATTGTTTTTCTTGGGAAGAGGGGATTCTTTAAATATGTATTTTATGATTAAATGTATTTGCCATTCTCTTTATGTATATATATATTTGTGCATTAATCTAAGTAAACAAAAAATTAAGTCAAATAATATTTATCCAGTACATTTTTTAGCTCTAATAAGGTTGAGTAGAAAAAATGGACAACCAGATATTTATGCAGAGACTACAAGTGGTATGTGAAGAAAAAATAATCTGTATTAGGGGCTTTTAGTATCTCTTAAATCAATTGCTTGAGAATATGTAACTTTCTCATGATTAGTAGCTAATCATTTTTTAAATTTCTTCAAACTGATGTCCATCATTGCATGGGATCAAATCAATTCTGCATAGTTTAAATGAATGTTATGTGAAGAATGTTATCCTTTTGTCTGCCCTAAATCCCTATGAAGCTCAGCTTTGGGAAACACAGACATTAATTTATTTATCTTAGTTAGTTATGATTATCCAGACTTT
This sequence comes from Laticauda laticaudata, assembly GCA_004320025.1. Taxonomy (NCBI): domain Eukaryota; kingdom Metazoa; phylum Chordata; class Lepidosauria; order Squamata; family Elapidae; genus Laticauda; species Laticauda laticaudata. Next base: position 11,034 of record BHFT01049793.1, on the reverse strand, counting down.
TTGAAAGGATCTTTTCTCTTAGAGGAGCTGCTCCAACTTTTTGTTAGTTTGGTTATTATTTTCCAGAGCTTTTCATGTTTTATTTTCTAAGGAGCTGCAATTAGAACTGTGCCTATGATTTTTAGTTAATATCATTGAAGTATTGTAAAAACATCATGCTTCTTTCCATTTCACTTTGAAATTATTGATTGATTGATTGATTGATTGATTGATTAGGGGGGCTCCATATTTTTAAAATAATATGGAAATGGTTCTGAGTAGTAAGAAACACTGCTGTAAATCAAGGGTTTCATCAAACTCTTAACCAAAAATCCAGGATCAATTCCTGCTCATTTTTTGGCAGTTCAGATTTGTTCACAATTATATGTATGTGAAGTTAGGATTTTTGGCCCCAATGTGCATCATATGACATTTCCCTATGGAATTTGATTTGCCACTTTTACCAACCATTTCAAAGGATGAAGCCCCTTGTCTCTTCTCATAATTTCATTTATCCTAAACAGTTTGATGTTGTTATCAAATTTAATTCACAACCTTTAATTTTAGGTGATTGATGAACAAATGTAAAAATAATAATCCTTGTATAAATTTATCTACCTATGTATGTATGTATGAAACTTGTATACTGCCATCTTGCTGAAGACAATTGTAAATGGGTTACAGATGTTGAATAAAATACAGAATAAAACATTAAAATAATAAATAATAGCAATACAGATTCAAACCATCAATTATCCATTGTTACATCCCTATATTGTGAGAAATGTCTATTTATTTCCATGCTCTAAGTCCAGTTCCTGAAAAAAAGTTACTCATCCATCATTTTTGGTTTTTTGGCTTTTAGCCCACAATTCCTACATTTGCTCAGGTGTCTTCAGTAAAGACTTTATAAAAATCCCTGTGTAAATCCAGGTAAACCCTCTTTATTGAATCACTCCACTCTCATAATCTGAGGTCTGGGAGATGAGTGAGCCAAGAGCTTCTGCAGGTGGGACATTACAAGCCCTTTTTCAAGTCCTTTTGGGATCCAGTGTCTGATGCCTGGAGATCTGTAATTTGTCTTGTGACTCAGCTGAGCAAAGCTGCATCGATTTCTCCAGCTTTATATTGCCGTGGAAAATGGAGCTGTGGACCTACTTTCAGACTGGAGCAGAGTCCATGCAATGGTAATAGCAATAGCACTTAGACTTATATACCGCTTCATAGTGTTTTATAGCACTCTCTAAGTGGTTTACAGAGTCAGCATATTGCTTCCAAAATCCTCATTTTACTAACCTTTGAAGGATGGAAAGTTGAGTCAACTTTGAGCTGGCCAGGGTCGAACTGCTGGCAGTCCACAAAATTAGCCTCCAATACTGCACTCTAACTATTGTGCCACTACAGTTCTCCCTATACACCCTTAAACTGAATGTACTGTATATAATATTTCCAAGGATAGCAAAAGTCATAGAACTACAGACAGTAATTCTAAATCTGAAATATGTATGAACATGGCAAGCTGAGAAAAGTTGTGTTTTGAATGTAATTATAAACATCTACAATCATGAATATTAATTTTCTGTAACCAAAAACCTACAGTACTGCCAGAGTTGTGTGGCTGAATGATAAGCAGAAGTACATCTACAGCCAAGGCCAACATTCTTTTAAAATATTCTTGTCCTTTTTCTCGGATTTTTATTTTTCTAAAGAAGTTTTCCAGCCCTCTCCAGAATACACTTCCCATTTTGCACTCCACAAATAAATCCAGTTTTCAGGATTTATTTGGTTGGATCCAATTGTGGATCCAACCAAATCAGTGTGATAGATGGAAGCAGTCTTCTTCACCCACAGTATTTCTAGTTCTTCCTAAGTTTACTGCCTCCATCATCTCTACCAGTATGATACTCAAATTGACTTTATTCAATATTAACTAAACACAGTTTTAACTAAAGGCAATATTTGGCCCTCTAGTTGTTGGAAATTCCAGTCTGCAGAGAATAAGAAATTATCATCCTATTTTAATTTAGATGTCTGTCCTGATCCAGACAGTAATTTCCAACTCCTAAGTTGTTGTGACTCTGTGAAACTAACTATAGGAAGTGAGCAACCTCAATAAGGGAGTTATTATAATTTTCTATAGGCTAATCATGTATAAGAAAATATAGGCTGTGCTGTCCAGACAGTTTATAGTTAATTGGGAATTTGGATAGTTAGTTAGGAATTGGGAGCTGTCCCCTTAAGAGAATGCATCATGGTAAACATAGTTAAGGTATCTTGGGAAATGTAGTCCATATCATGTGGCCACATCTGTAATCCTGATTGGTCACTGAATTGACCCTTGGTTGGGTTGTGGGAGGTTCCTACTCTCTTGCCATCATGCTGGTGTCTTACCTCCTTGGTCCTTTGATATGGGATGAAAGATTACCATTACATTATGAATCAACTATGCAAAAATTTGGACATTGAGATGAATCTCAATGTAACCGTGAGTTATATGAGGATACCTGATGAAACAATAAAGAAACGTTGTATAGATGCTTTGTAGAGTTATCTATCTGCCTTTATACATTCAGTCAGTAATTATAGAGGACAGAATATAGGTCCTTTCTTAGGTGAGGACCATTTTGTATCTTCACAACCCTATGGGTTCCCAGGGACATCAAAAGCTGAGACAAATAACTATCAGTTAAACTTTCACTTCAAAGAAAATGTTGCAAAGATAGTTTAGCAGAGTTTTGATTGAGAGGCAAATACTGTTGGCAGGAATGTCCATTTTCTCTTGCTGCTTAATATTTTCCCCCTTCCTACCAGGAGAATAAAACTAATTGTGCCTTGCTGCCATCCCCTCTTTTTCATGGAACTGTTAAGGCAGTTCGAAGTTCTTTTATTTTGTGTTTTTCTTTGCTATAAAATTAATGAAGCTAGGGAGAAGGGCTACATGCCATTGGCCCTGTTTCTTTACTTGTAACACGAGGGAGAAAGAGAGGCAGGGAGATGGAGGGAGGGAGAGGGAGGAAGGGAGAGGGAGAGGGAGGGAGTTGAAGCTGCTCAACTGAAGCAGCTTCAGTTGCCTTCAACTTGGAGAGGGATAGCAAATAAATTTGATAAGTAAATTAAAAAATAAATAAAAAACATTAGGAGTAATTAACATCAATGATCTCCAGGATAAGATCTGGCCCTGTTTCATTCCACTATATGCAATAATGCTTTTGAAACACTGCATTTGAACTTCTTTGAAATGTTGAATGAGTCAAAGTCTTTTAGACCACCTTGTAGTCATTGCCATATGTTACTCAGCCATCAGTGTGGCATGCTCCCAACCACAATATTATAATTATATTGTGAAAGTATAACCCAAATACATGTAGAACACCTCCCATTGTTCTTCTTTCTTTCTTTCTTTCTTTCTTTCTTTCTTTCTTTCTTTCTTTCTTTCTTTCTTTCTTTTTTCTTTCTTTCTTTCTTTCTTTCTTTCTTTCTTTCTTTCTTTCTTTCTTTCTTTCTTTCTTTCTTTCTAGTATAATCCTGTTTACCATAACAAGGTGAATATCATGTGCTTCCTGGCTAGTTTTATCATATCATTGCCAGATCTGAGGCAGGCAAAATTTAAAATGGCATCCATAAAACACAGGGGACTTTTGTTTGCATTTAATGGGGAAGAAGATAATCTGCCAATTTGTGTAATATGTATGCAGTCATTTTCTTTAAAAAAAAAAGATCTTGAAGTTTCGCAAGTAGAAACATGAAAGCGTATTTCCATTTTATACCAATTATCTAAGTATTTATCAATGTAGATGACTTCCAGTGCTTTTAAAAATGCATTTAGTAGTTAATGTGGGCCAAATTAGATATAAAGATTGCCATATACTTACTTAGTTGTAGCATATTAGGACTGGAAACATGGTAGCTTGAAGTGATAATCCTAATGATCTCTCTCTCTCTCTCTCTCTCACACACACACACACACACAGAGAGAGAGAGAGAGAGAGAGAGAGAGAGAGAGAGAGAGAGAGAGAGAGAGAGAGAGAGAGAGAGAGAGAACTCCACAGGTCAGGGTTCCCACCTGTTTTACTCCTCTTAACGGCAGCTGTTAAACTAGTAGAACTATCAGTATCTTAGTATAATATGTAGTTCAATCTTTGAACTTCCCTTTCCACCCCCATCAGCCAGAAAAGTCTGTATCTGAATGAGAGTTAAACACTGGTGACTTGAATGGTATGTGCAATGATTTTTCCTGACTTCCAATTCATGTAAAGGTGAATGTTTCTAAATGAATGAAATACATATTGGGAGAAGCCTGTCCCTCTGACTTTTGTGTTCTGCAACCTGGAATGTTAAACTCGGACAAAGGTAATGTGATTGGGATACATGCTTCTTCATTACACTCTCTGATGTGTTTTCATATCCCTTTTGGCTAGTCAGCTGTCAGACTGGAGACAACCACAGGCGCAGCTGGTACTAATTTCTAGGCTATCCAATACAGATGGAAAATACAAAGTGAAGAAGCAGCCATTAGCACCCATATGACGCCTGACCAGCTTGGGAATGTTACTGCGGGCATCCTTCTGTAAGGAACCGCCACACCAAGAGAGAGACAATGAATCTTCTCATCTGGCGTTCTTTTATGATAGTAGCCAATACTGAGACAAGAAACAAAGACAGGACATCCTCTGTGCAAAACTTTGTCATTCCACATGCTGCCATGTGGGGGAAAGGGGGAGTCTTCCTGACTCCAGTTCTTGCTCAATGTGTCTTAACTCATGAACTTTAATAACCAATATGGATTTTTCAAATTCTTACTTGAATTAAGTACAGATGTTGCTGCTCTGTCAAATAGCCATTCTTCCTTTGAACTGTGTCATCCATTTGTTCATCTCCCTTACATTATGTGTCCTTGAGTTGATCAGCTGAACTTCATCTTGCATGTATTGTGAAACAGTCCAATATTTACCAGGCTTGAATAAAAATAAAAAATTAATTGTTTCATATGTTTTTGGTGTGCTTGGGTATACCATCAGCAATTCAACCACTCTTTGACAAACAGCATTATTTTAATTCTATTCAAATTGGAGGGCAGTTGAGCACTATTATTTCAAGCCATACAACACACTTTCGATCAGTGGCCAGTTGCTTTGCTTGTAGGAATTGGATTTATTCTGTTGCTCTAGTACAATAACAAATTTTTCTCCCCATGAGGCAAATGTTCAGTCCTTTATTCCAGATCAGCGTGATTGAGTTTCATGCGAGTATTTCAGTGATAGGACAGTCATTTCATTCTACCCTCAAACATCACTCCATAATGATTTATTTCCAGGAAACTCCCATAATGAACTCCAATAGGAAATTTGGAGTATTCTCTAGGCTAGGGCATACAGTCACTTGGTGCAAGACATTGGCAATGGGATTTTTTTTCCGGGGGGACATGTTACTGCTGTCCTTCACAAATGGTGAGTTCAGTTTATTGATTCATTTATTCAGTTTGTTTTATTCAACTCATATATGTGACTAGGTGGTTCACAAGAATTAGAAACCACAGCAAAAAAAACTGAGGACAGCAATAAATGTAAAGCTAAGCTTAAATCACTGTTAAAAACTCAATGAAACAAAAAACATGATCACAATAAGCAGGTAAATGCAATCAATAAAAAATAACAATACAGAGTTGGCAGGATTCTTGCATGTATTCTAATTCAACCCCCTCCTCACTGAGGAGACCCTAGACCAGTGGTGGCTAACCTTTTTGGGCTCCTGTGCCAAAAATTGTGAGGGTGTCAGCATGTCCACACTCGCGTGCCAGTACCCAGAATGCAATGTGTGCACCCCCACACCCCCTGCTCATGTGCGCACAATTTCCCCCCACACCACCCCCTTACTGGCACTGCACCTCACAGCTGATTTTTTCAGCTGGTTTGAGGCCTTTTTTGGCCTCCCTCTACAAGGCCTTTCAGGACGATTATAGGCCTGGTTGGTCACTTCCGGTATTACAGGAAGTGATGAAACAGGCCTATAATTCAGCCTGAGAAGCCTTGCAGATGTTTTTTCCAAGCCTCTGGGAGGCCAAAAAAGGCCTCAAACCACCAACAACAAAAAAAAATCAGCTGTGAAGCATGCGCATGTGCAGTGAGGTAAGTTTGCCTGTGGCTCGCATGCCACTTGTGGCACGTGTGCCATAAGTTCGCCATCATGGCCCTATACCATTCAGATATTCAATTCATTATATAAATATCAAAAAGACTCACCAATCCCACTAAGATCCAAGTATGGTGGCATAGTCATATCTCCAGGGTCTTTCTAAAGACCAGAATAAATTCTAGGGGAATTATGCTTTATATATTCCTTTCTTTTTTCCCTATTCCCCTATTTTTCTTACATTTTTGTCTTTCTGCACTCTTAGCTTTTTCCATTTTTTCTATCTCATTCTCCTTCTTCCTGTTCATTTTATTTTAATTAGTACTGTATTTGTTCTGTATGGAACTTGGTAGGTTCCAAGTCCCTCGTTCTGATTGGCCAAAAAGGCCACTAACGGATTGGTTCACTAAGAACCAGGAAGAGTTAAACAAGTGTCATTGGCCACAAGCCGGCAGGCAAGCTGCTATATAAAGTGCTGCCACGGCTTGGGCTATGTTCCGTATCTTTTGCCTTGCGAGTTGAAATAAAGAGTTGTTGTTTGGAACCCAGTCTCACGCGCTTCTTTCTGGACGGAACAGTATTAATCATTATTGTTGTTAAATATTTCAAGTATGTATGTATGTATGGTATTCAGCTTTGTTCGAGTATTTATACCATATATGGTATTCAGCTGTGTTTGGATATTTTCCCACATCGTTATAGTTGTGCTTTTAAAGTTGTAGCAATGTATTGGCAGAATCTCATCTGCCATCATCAGGCTTCTGTATAGTGTTTGTCTGTGAGTCAGACTTTCACAGCCATTTCTGTTCAGTGTTTGTCTGTGAGTTCCGACTGCACAGACCCCATTTCTTTTAAATTTGGTGCATATCCCTACTGCTGTGCCAGAATGGTTTTTTCTTCATCCTGATTGGTTGGAGTCTTGCTGTGTTTATTGGCTTGGAGTTTGCTGTGTTCTGCTTGATTGAATCCTGTGCCATCAGTCCTGCCACATCAGGACAGGACAATAATAAGAATTAATACCCGCCCTAGAGAAACACCAAAAACCAAGGAAAACGGGAACACTGCCTGTCGTATCCTCACAGTACCAGCTCATCCTAGTTGTAAACTTTGCTAACTAGTCTATAGCAGCTTCGATCTTTTCATAATGGCATCCCAAAAGCCCTGCCCACTTGATAGAAAACTTCCCAGCCCACAGAATTATCGACGTAAGAAGCACACATATTGGATGATTGTAAAACAGACTCTGAAAGCTATGCATAATAGAAGAGGATTATGTCACCAGACGTGTCCTATTTTATTTGGAACAGCCGGGCCACTTCACAAAGCAGAAAAACGAATGTGTTCCACCCACCAAACCTGCAGCGAACCTGGGCACCATGAAACGAGATTCCCCACCTGATACTTACCATGCGGTCAAACACACACCCGAGACTAGGGCCACCCTAGGTGAAGCCTATAGTATTTAGTAACTTAGCTATATAAAATGAGTAGCCCGGTCCATTTACGCGACGAGCCACAGCCTTCAGCCACTACTAAAGCTCCGAATACAGGAACACAAGTTGCCAACCAATCAAACAAAAAAAAAAAAACCGACCCAAAACAGACAGATGAAAACACCCAAGCCAAGCAGAACACACAGAACAGAAGGAGGGATGACCTGGTGGGTGTGTTGAGCTTGGAATAGTCAGGGGGACTGTGGCCCAGCGTGTGCCCTGGGTTGCAGTGGTGTCCTGGGAAACATTTTTTTGTTTGTGATAGCAGGGTTCCAATAGATTGACAGTTGGTGACAATCTCTTCTATTCATGGCTTTCAGGTCTTTTCAATCTCTAATGGCTTCTCTGATTAATTCGTGGCTATGGGAGTTTATAGGTGGCTAGGGTTTGGGTGCCATGAAGTCGATGCTCAGACCTGTTTGTTTCATGTGGCTGGATTGTGAGAAGCGTGCTGTTCCAGCTTTACTGCGCATTTTTGAGTGTTCATCCAGCAGGTACTTATTGTCTATGCGTGCTTCCAATGAGTGTGCAGGACCATGATGCACAGGGACTTCAACATGCCTGGGTTTTCCAGGTCAGTTTTTCTTTGGGGTTTCGTAGAATGGCTGCTATTTTATCTTATACTGCTTTTGAGCAGTGTTTGATGTGATCCTTAGAGTTAGTTATCTTATGATTTTGTCTGTAGTTACCTCATGCAGGGCAGGACACACTGTCCATAAGTACTGTTCATCTTCTAGATCTCCATTAGTTCATAATTTTTGTGGATAAAGCCAGTGATTTTGTTTGGATGGAAGCTGTGGGAATGTCATACTTATCAGGGGCATAGTTCAGTCTTTATGTGTGTCTTGTCTGCCAGGCAATTTTGTTTCTGGTGATATAGGGTTGCCTGGAGTTTATCTGTGCGGGTGTGGTGGATGGGCATTGAGTCGCGTTGGTCTTCTGGTATATTATGTCCTAGGTGCCAATCTGTTCTTTTGTAGATTAGTGCATCTAGGAATATAGCTGTTTGTTTGTTTCGGTTCCATTTTTGCATGAAGTAGGTTGGGTTTACTGGTGAGGTGTTAGGAATTGTTTAGGTTTTCTTTTCCATGGGGCCCAGATCACAAATGTGTCATCGATGTATCTGTAACCATAGTTTGGGTTTAATCTCGGGCTAAGTAGTGGGTGGGCATATAGACAATCATGAGAGCTACTGGCCTCATTTCCTACGAAATCTTCCCAATGAACAGGTTTGACGCAATGCTGTAGGTGAGAACCAGTATGTAGTCCCATAGGTTCCGCAGTCTAATTTGCTTGGTATTTTCCCTCGTCTTGTATGTGAAATTGTTAGTCTAAGCCAGCGTTCTTGCTATTCCATTGAGTGTATTGCGCTGGTTGATATTTATTTTGATGATTTCAAGAGTTTCTTATCGGACTTGAGGAATAGTGAACCACATCGGAACTTACAAGCAGATCTTTTGTTCCACGTGTAGATCTGTGATTCATTTCAAAGAGAAAGTGTATGAGTTTTGTACATGTGACTCGCCAACCAATCAGATGAAGAAAAAACCATTCTGGCACAGCAGTAGGCTAGCCCCAAATTTAAAACAGAAATGGCTGTGAAAGTCTGACTCATAGACGAACATAATACAGAAGCCTTTTGCAAGGAAAATAAGTAACTATCCTAACAGTCACATGAATTTCTTGTTGCAGTGCTAAGCATTGACAGAAATTGTTTTTAAACTGAAGAGTTTATTGAGAAATATTAGATTTGCTTTTAAAAAAGAAAACCTAGGCCTCCCAGATGCTATTACATTTACATAAACCAGCTCTCAGAGCAATTCCTATGGTGCCTTCCTACATGCTTCTTCCAAATTAGTAAATAGAATCTCCTTTGTGTGCTCTGCTCCAGTAGCAGTCAGCCTAGTATGAATATTCTAAAGTGTTTGTCCCAACATTGTTGTCCTGAGCTGTGTGCTGAGTGGTGGCTATATAACTATCTTAAAAAATAACACATTTCCTTATTGTACAATACACAGGGAGTATTCTTTTCATTGTACAGTAAATAGTTTCTATTCTTTGTGAGTTTCCCAAGTATCAATGGGAAGCAATCAATTGGCATGGTGCTCTGAGACTTTACAAGATAGCTACAGAGTTAGAAGGGGACTTATTGGTCCCTTGAAGTGCTTTTCACACTTAAATGGCAGAAGTATAGGAACTTGGGCTGCTGGAGGCAGCTGTACAGCTAACAGTTCACAATCAGTGCTGATGATAGACACTTCACAGCAGGGTTTGAGTCAAAGTTGGTTCAACTGAATATTGCATAAGTCTGAACTGCACAGGGAGACCCTCTCTAGTTCATCACCATCCTTATAATAAAGAACAATAATGTTTTGGGCACTGCTCCATCTTATTCCTCTACCCACCACAATAAACTGCCTAAGAAACAATTGATATGATTCAAGGGCGAAAAACCTGAATGGGACTTAAAAAAAAAAAAAAGNAAACAATTGATATGATTCAAGGGCGAAAAACCTGAATGGGACTTAAAAAAAAAAAAAAGTTCCACTAACCCTAAACTAAGATTAGGGCAAGAAAAAACTGCTGCTCAAACCAACGAAATGAATTCACTACAGGATTTTAGAATAGAAATCAACTGGTGTTAGATGACTAAAAGGACAGATTGCCATCTATAATAGTCCCCAACTTATGGCTGCTTAGTGATCTAACTTACAATGGACCTCTCCTGAATACTTATGACCCTTGAAATTATGATAGTTACTCCTTTGTCCTTTGCAGTTTCATGATTGTATTTTGAATGCTCAGTGACTGATACTTATTTATGTCTGTTTGCAGCCTCCCGATCATGTAATTGTGATTTATGATGGGCTTTTATTTTGCCCAAAACCAGTATTTCTTCTGGTTTGTAGCAAAACAAAAAACAAAAAACTCCAACCCATAGTGTTAAGGCTCCAACTAATGAACCCAAGCAAATCAGAACTCTGAGACTTGGATCCTTCATAAATGTCTTCTTTATTGAATACATCATATTTTCAATGGAAAACCAATTCTAAATCTTTCCTGTGGTTTCAGTATAATTAAACTAGGTAATACCCATCCCCAAATGTCACAGGTCACATTGGCCAATTGGGTTAATTGGCAGGCTCTTCAGGCACTCCTTCTCCAACCTTATCTGTGGTCAGTAGAGATTACCTTGGTTCTCATGAGAAAGCTCTTTGTTGTGTCTAGTAATGAATTCCAACCTCCTTCCCCCCTTCCCATTCTACGTGGCAACTGAGGAACAGAAAGATAGCTGCAGCCAGGTTCGGTTTGAAGTTGACACATAGGAGATAATAAACTCACTTAACAATCACCATGTTAAGCCCCTGTCACACTGCACCAACGGATGGAAAGAGGATGTAAAATGGAGAAAAACACTTGTCATCCGTTGATT